>VMDO01004512.1:0-34251 GCA_007922755.1 Pedetes capensis | reverse complement strand
GTTTCTGTCACCAAGACCATATTTTCCAACTGCTGAGCCTTCTTCTTTGTTTCCAACCTTTGCGTTCCAGTCACCAGTGATTATCAGTATGTCTTGATTGCATGTTTGATCTATTTCAGATTACAGAAGCTGATAGAAGTCTTCCCTTTCTTCATTTGTGGCCTTAGTGGTGGGTGCATAAATTTGAATAATATTCATATTAACTGGCCTTCCTTGTAGGCATATGGATATTATTCTATCACTGACAACATTGTATTTCAGGACAGATCTCGAAATGTCTTTTTTGATGATGAATGCAACCCCATTTCTCTTTAGTTTATCATTCCCAGTGTAGTAGACCATATGATTTTCTGACTCAAAATGGCCTATGCTGATCCATTTGAGCTCACTGATGCCTAGAATGTCAATGTTTATGCACTCCATTTCTCTTTTAATGATTTCTAATTTTCCTAGATTCATACTTCATACATTCCGTGTTCCAACTATTAATGGATATTTACAGTTGTTTCTCCTCATTTTGAGTTGCCACATCAGCAAGTTGAGCACCCTGGGGTTTTACTCCACTTCCATCATCATGGTAGACTCTACTTTGAGGAGGCACCTCTTCCCCAGTAGTCTTTTGAGTGCTTTCCAACCTGGGGGCTTCATTTTCAGGCACTATATCTGACAGTGTTTCTTTGCTATCCATAGGGTTTTCAATGGCTAGTTGTTTCGGCAGTGGTTTGCCAGGTCCTACTCCCTAGTCTGTCTTAGTCTGGAAGCTCAGCTGAAACCTGTCCACCATGGGTTACCTCGCTCATGTCTGACGTTACAGTGGCAGAGCTCTCAGCCTCATCACAACATGCAACCCCCCACAGTGCGGCAAACTGACAGACATGTGGGGGTCACATACCATAAAAGTTACTATTTTAATGTGCACAAGTCAGATTTGGGAGTTTACTTACTGGTAGAGTGCTTGTCTCACAAGTGCTTCATCTTGGGTTCAGTCCTCAGCACTGGAAAATAAAAATAGTAAACAAATGTATGGAGTTCAGTGATTTTTAGTATACTCATAGAGTTGTGCAACCATCATCACTGGTTATTTCAGAAAATTGTCATAACTGTGAAAGAGATTTTTTAGGTAAAAGAATCATGCAGCAGAATACTTGGGTGGAGAAATCTCCAGCCAGGATATGAGAAACAGTAGAAACCCAATTGCATGCCCTTGACTAATTGCAAATGAAATGCAAGGAAAGGTTACACCTTCACAGCAAGTGCTGGAATAGACTGCAGATTCTGGAGCAACTGCCTTTTAGCACTTAACATTGCACTGAGATTTTCCTTCTTCTCTCTCAGGTCTCCTTTGCTGTGTCAAATCCCTCTTCTTTCAGTGCTATGACCTCCTTCATTTGGGTGCAGACAGGACATCCGTTTTATAATTTTAATTCCAGTAGAAATGAGACCTATCTCTTTTCTTTCTTGTGGTTTAAAAAGTCAGTGAGAATATGCTCTGTAAATAGTTGGTAAGTGACCCTGTCCACTATACCTGAGGATCAAAGTGGGTAGGCAGGAACATCATGAAAGAAAATGGAAGAATTCACAAAAACTGCATGATTGACCTGAGAAAATGACCAGATTCTAGAGGATGTCTATTGCACATTATAGAGAAATATATGTGTCTGGACATCAGGGACTGTGAGGAACAGCATTGAGAGAAAATAATATGTTGCCAATGATTCAAATAATTTATAAGCTGTCATGTAATAATAACACTATGAAATGTGCACATGAAATCAAATACAAGAGTTGTTAACTACTATAGCTGTTAGTTTGATTGACTTTTTTGTATGTTCTTATGGAGAAAATTTGTTGACAAGTGAATTTGTACAGTGTTAAAACATGCTTTGATCACTCAATTTCCTTCTGTGATTAAATTTTACAATTTTTGTGAAAATTTTTATTAACACATAATTGTACATATTTATATGCTACAATGTGATGCTTTGATATAGTGTATAATATTTAAATGAGTTTAAATATAGCTGACTCATCAAACATTTCTCATTTTTATGGTGAAACTTATAAAATCTTCTCTTCTTGCTTTTTTGAAATGTACAGTACAATATTGTTAACTATAGTCACTTTGGGCTGGGATTTAGCTCAGTGGGTAAAGCACTGCACTGCAGTCTCTGAGGTCCCGAGTTCAATTCCCAGCACCACAAAAATGGGAGAAGGACCTGGCAATCCACTCCCAAGGCAATCCCAAAACAGTCAGCCATTGAAAACCCCATGAGGGTTGCTATCAGTCGGATACTGACTCGACGGCACCTAACAAACAACAACAACATAGTCACTTTGCTGTGCAGGAGCACACTGGAATTTCTTACTCCTATCCACCCATTACTTAGAATCCATGATCAACCTTTCCCTAACCTTCCCTTCCTTTTTACTCTTGAACCTTGGGTAATCACCACTCTACTCCCAGCTTCTGGAAGATCAACATTTTAGATTCTGCATACGTGTGAGATCATATATTATCTGTCTTTCTGTGCGCAGTTTATTTTTTTAGCATAATGTCTTAGGATTTGGGGAAAGAAAAAGTCCTAAAATATTGAACAACAAAAAAGTTCATAAAGAATGGGGCAGACTTAGGGTATGATTATTAGTGAGAACTAATTTTAACTGTGGTAAAGAAAACAGAATATTACTGTCATACAGTAGCATCATAATACCATTCCATTCATTAGCATTAAATTGTTCAAATAATGTCAAAACGAACAAGTTAAATAATGAACTAGTGAATTATAGCCACTTAGCTAGAGATCCAGAAATTACCAATTAATAATATTTTATGTGTTAATCACAGAAAAGTTAAGAAATTGAAACTTTCCCAAGAATAATTTGTATACATAATATACCCAGAATTTGATGTAGTTTTTAAAATTTAGCTTTACTTTTAATGTATAAAATGTGGTCATTTTACAACTCTTCCATTAATTTTAAAAACTGTAAATTACTTTAAAATCTATGGAGGCTTCAGGGAGAGTGAGCTATGTAGCAATTTGCAGAAAAAAGTGGACTGCCAAGTACATTTAATGTTAATTGCTGTTGCTACCTAATTTCGTAACAGAAATAATAAAATGGGGAGAACTATTTCAATAGTTAATTTTCTGAACAGTATGTCTTACACAAAGCATCAACTCAGAAAATATTTATAAATGGAGCCTAACAGAAAGGATTGATATAAACTGCATATGAATGTCAATGCATTAATGGAGCCAAAAAGAATGTGACCGCTATTTTAAAACACCCTACAAAAACATACTGTTTTTCTGAAGGAAATTTCAGAGCCCCAAATAATATGTTGCAATTTACTTACATTAAGTTCCAACTAGTGTTCAATAGTTTCATATCATTGTTGTTTGACTCATTTAATACATAAACATAAAAGCAGAAATCTTAACGCTTTGATCATTCTCTGAAAAATATTTGGCTTATTTTCTCAAGTCCTCAATTTGCTTTGAGCATTAAAAAAACAATTTGTACATTCCATTGCTTTGGAAAATATGCTATTATAATTTAGTCTTGTTAAAATGGTTTTTCCAAGTGTTGCTATTTATGTCAAATTTACTTGTTTCCTTTGCACTTCTTCATTTAAATAAAAAACAAACAGCTCCTTTTATCCACTTATTTAAATTTTTATCTATGTAGTGCCAAACCATAAAAATTTAACACATTTGAATTGATGCAGGCTGCTTCCAAGTGAAAAATATGCACATAAAGGGCAAAGCAATTTATTCTTAGTTTAGAGAGTTTAAGTGGAAGGTAGGTAGGATATACTACTATTTTGTTCAGACCTGAATAAGCAATCGGACCATATAACAAGGTGCATCCATCACTGTTAGACGCAGTGAGCTGGGTGAGCTCTTGTTTAGGACAAACGCTTTGGCAATCTTTAAAACGGGGATATCCTGGTGAAGGGATATTTTTAAAAGCCTTTCCATTTTTTAAAACCTGTCCTTGTTTTCCGAACACATCAGAATCATGTAAATTTCACTTTTTTAATACTGCTAATTTCATTTCCAGCTGAAGCATTGCTAAAGGTAGTAAGATACATACAACATGAATCAAATTACTTGCCCCACAAAATTAGGATATTCTTTTCACAATTAAACTATCTTGACCTATAGGTTTCTGTGAGGTGGAGTATTTGGGATATGAAGTGGAAAATTGCCTTCTCCGACAGATAAAATGTGGTATAAAGGAAATTTAAATTGTGTACGTAAAATGACATCATTTTCTTAAATGCACAATAAGGTAAATCCCACATATTAGGAATGAAGACAGTCATGATATACATTTATGTCATAACTTATTTTCCAGAATAAAGTTTTTACGTCTTTATTATTTTTGATTATTTTATCTTTTTCATGTAATTGCTTTCAACCACAACTACCAAATTCCATAGTCAATTCAGGCTTATGCAACTCTATATATTCCCCAAGTTATTTCGGAGTTAATAATAAACCAGAATTACATGTTCTCTATGCACTGAAATTCCTTCTGAAGTCTTGACTGAAAAAAGACTTTAATCAGCTTAGTTGACTTAGATGTTTTCTAAAACGGCAAAAGGCCAAGAGGGTTTTATGAAGCTGTTATGTACCCATCTCAAAAAACTTCAGAAACGAACTGCTCTTACATATATATATATATATATATATATATATATATATATGAATGAAGTCACTTTGGTTGCACTTTGGAATCAAGGCGTTAAAATGTACAGCTTGTATGACTTTAGTTTAATGGGCTGTCAACTGTCCAGGCAGCTGCAGTACAAAGCTAGGCATGTCTTTAATCTTCAAAGAAATAAAAAAGCAAAGCGAATAAATTCAGCTATTAGCTTAAAGGCAAAAACAAATGAAAGGAGAAGGTGAAAGCAAACGGTATTAGAGTTACTTAGTTTCCCTATTTGAAATGTGGAATTATATTATCGATGTATGGTCAATTACACACACACACACACACACACACACACACACACACACACATACATATATATGATTTTCTAAGAGTGCATCATGTAATAAAATCATTAACAACAAAACTAGTTTTATAATTCTGAACATATAATTAAAATATCTATTTTGAGCATATTTAGATCAAAATTTGATTGATTCATACTTCTGAAAATAATTTTTTGTGAACTGCAGAATTTTGTATAGTTTTGATACAGTCCTAAAATAATTAAAATTATATTAACCATAACTACTTGTGTAGAGATTACTGGCTTCTTAGTTTTTAGAGTCATCTAGGTCTTCATTACACTGTTCAATTCACAGGGAATTCAAATTTTTAAACATTTATTTATTTCTAGTTAATTTTCTCTTTACAGTGTAAATGCACAGAGATTACCTTAGTTGTTCATGCATTTCAAAACAGAATTATGTTTGTGTAGGTATATGTTCCCAAATTATCTGGTTTTCTACGGAATATTTCCTGGTTTTCATCATTCAAAATTATTCCAAATTTATTATACTTACACTTTTATCATGATGTGAGTATATATTATATTTTAATTTAAATATATTTATTTTAATTTAAAATTTATTTTAATAAATTATTTGAGTATTTTAATTGAGTATTTTAATTTAAAATTTAAATTTACTAAAGCAATGCATATCTGTAGATTTTACTCCAATAATTTCACATGGCTTCTCCATTCTCTATACAAAATTTTAATCATTGGACAAAATTGCTTCCAATATATTTAAATAACCTGTTGTTATTGTTAAGTATGTACAATAGAACTAAACACTCCCTGACACTGTGCTGTGCTCGGCACTATTTCAGTGCTTCTCTTCTATTTATATAGTTTTTGATGGCTGATTATTTCAGGAGTGGGCTGCCATGTCCATCTCCCAAGCCTGTAGTACTTGGTATTTCCAGGTGGTCTCCTGTCCATGGAGTAACCAGGCCATCCCTTCTTAGCTTCCAAGATCAGATGGGATTCAATGCTAGGATTGTAGGACTGCAGACAAAGATAATATGTTCATTGCAGTTCATTGCAATTTCATTCATAGACAGAGAGATGGATAGATAGATAGACAAGTAGATAGTCAAATAGTTTTTTGGCTAATGTAAAAATTCAGTTCCTTTACTCTTGCTTGGCATAGACACAGTACATATACAGGTAAACTCACACACGCTCATGTGTAATATTACCCTATTTATCTAGTAAAATTATACCAGATTTTTTCCTTTATCATAACATCCATGATAGGCAAATATTAATATTTTAAAACTTTTGTTGTGTTATATTTTTAAAACACATGCAGTATAAGTTTATTATATTTCTATAACATAGAAATGGGTTAGTTGAATTTTTTGAATAGTTTTTAGTGAATCTATAGTTTTCCCCTAGTCATCAACTTTGTCTCTAACTTTCATGATTAGCCTTCAGTTTTCAAATTAAATTATTTCCAAGTTTCCAAGATAAACTTATATTTTAAAACCTGTTATGTGGCATTTTACTGACCTATAAGCTACTATACTATGTTTCAGGTAAATATTATTTCTCTATTAAAATTTTTTCAATGTTCTCATTTATTAAAATTTCAAATGACTTAATACCATATTCAATTTTGTGATCTTTCTGAAGCAGCAAGCAGATCCTTTTTTTTTTCTTATTTCATTGAAGAAATAGATGCCACTAGACAGCTCTAGTACCGTACAAAACAAATGTGGACGAGTTTCAAATGTATGAGTGTTTCTTCTATTCCATCTATGCCCAACAAATAAGAAAGTAATATATAACAAGTAATAACTGAGTGTTTCACTTTAAACAGTTTATCATGAAACCTTTCTCCCTGGAGTTAGCTATAATTATTACTTCCATGTATGTGATGTATAATATTTAAAATATTGTGTACTCACAAACTTTTGTGCATTTACACACGTATTTGTTTTCACCTGCAGCTGTACCACTGTGGGGTCTGATCCCATCAGATTTCAGAAGATAAGCAGGGTTGAACCTGGTTAGTACTTGGATGGGAGACTGCCTGGGAACACCAGGTGCTGTAGGCTTGGGAGAAGGATCCAGCAATCCACTCCCAAAAATCAATCCGCCATTGCCTATGAATAACAGAGAAGCACTGACAATAGTGTTTTGCCTGTGGCAAGTATGGTCACTATGAGTGGAATACCGACTTGATGGCACCTAACAATAACAACAACAATTTTATTTTTCAATTTCTCCTTTTTCTTGAGGAAAATGCTATTTTTATCTTTGCTGTCAGAATATTTTTATTTGTCCCCTTAACCTTGGTAACTTTTCCTTTTGTTTTCTTGTAATTCATCTTGTTGTTCTTCAGAACCAACTGAGTTCAATACTACAGAAAGACTGAGTAAGATATGCAGATTCTGTGGTGTCATAATGTTAAGTGAGAGAACAAAAGAAAACCACATATTTTTATATGTATGAACTCTCAGATATTGTATTAAGTAAAAGTGGAACATTTTTGTAATATATATAAGTAGATCTAATTTAACTTATTGGGAACTGCATCGGGCAGAATTTTCAATGTTAAAATATTTATTCTTCATCCCACAAACATTGAGTTCAACAATGCCTTTATATAACAATATGAGATGTTCAGGTGGTCATTTTAAAAAGGTAACTCTGTATTTTATGAGGAAAACTAAAATGGGTAAAAATAGACATAGAAATATGAGAGGATATTACATCAGGACAAGAAAAATGGGATGAATGGTAGCTTGAATCCCCCACATGTCTGTCAGCTTGTGATGTTGTGAGGATTTGTATGTTGCTATAATGTTGAAAGCTATGCCATGGGTATTTCAGACACCAGAAAGGCCACCATGGTCAACATTTTTCAGATGAGCTAGACTAAGACAGAGTAGGCAGAAGGATCCAGCTGCTTACTCCTGAAGCAATTAGACACTGAGAAGCCTATGAATAGCAGAGAAGCACTTTCAAATATAGTGCCAGAAAATGAGATCCTCCGTCCCCAGGCTTGAAGGCATTGAAGAGAGAGCGAGGCAAGAATTGCCTCCTCAAAGTAGAGTTGACTTTAATAACAGGAATGGAAGAGAGCCAATGGGACCTCCTTTTGCTGATATGGCATGACTCAATGAGAAGAAACATAGTGGCTGCAACAATGGGCTCAAACATAAAATGGTCCTGTGCATGACACAATGTCTGGTAGCATTTTGTTCTATTGTACATAGGATCGCTATGAGTTAGATACAACTCAATGACACCTAACAACAATGACAATGATAGGAGAATAGAAGTAGGGAGGCTAAAGATGAAGAGAATTGCTAACATGCAGGAGTGAAGTTGCTAAGACTTGGTGTGAAATTAAATATGGGGATATAAATGAAAGATAAGCTGAAAAGTCTGGCTCCATCTTTTGGATTTTGGTTTCAATATCTGAAAAAATGAGCAATCAAATATTGGTTTGAAGAAGACAATAAGACGAGGTATGTAGATCAGTTCTGAGTTCCTTGCAGGCATCCAAATTTGTAGATGCTTAATAAGTAGGCAGAAATACTGAACTAAAATTTCGTAGATCTTCATCTCTTTGTGCACAGGTGATGACACTAGCTTCAAGAAGAAAAAGGGAAAGAAAGAATGATAATTAACATAGAATTATTAGGAATATGGACAAACTTTCCTTATAAAAGTTTGAAACTTTAGTCCCCTCTACAACTTTACACAGAGAAATAAGTACCAAATAAATCCATATAGAAATATGTAAAAATGCTAAAATAATATTTTACCATGTCTGAACTTTTGGCAATAAAACTTCAAATTTTTATTTTTGATGTTTATTTTTGTTTGCTTAGTTTTCAAAATTAGCTTTAGCCCAGTTTATATAGTTCTTTTCTTATTATTTTGCAATGCATATATGTGATGAGCCCATTTAACAAAGTAATTTTCAGTTTATGGCACAATGGTTGAAAAGAAGATGAGAGAATTATACAATCTAAGTTGATTTGGAAATGTGGAGATGATTCCATTTCTATGTTTACTTTTATTTGAGAAGGTAACCCAGATAACACCAGTACGTATTTGCACTGCTCCATATAGAATAGCTCAAAGATAGGATTTCTCAAAGTGGAGCTTTGGTGTTTACTCTGAATCAGCAGAAAGCATTTTGTTCAGAAGTCTAAAGCGTGCTTTAACTTGTTATTTATGACTACTGCTTCCCAGTCTCATCACCCTGAATGTACCATTATATCCCTGATTTGTTGCAGTAGGTAATACGCAAAACATATATGTGATAAAACAGCCAAATCGATTCCCCCAAAGTAAAAACGAGACACTACTTCTGGGGGGCAGATTTTTCACACAATAAAGTTTTCACTCAGCTTCTTGATCAAATTTCAATAGTTTGTTCAAACTTAAGCTCAATTCTCCATAGCATGTCTATTTAATCTTCAATATCAGAAGGAAGTGAATTGTTCTTTTAAAGTTTCATTCATGTACATCTCTTCAAATACTTTTTAATTGTATTTCAAAAATTTTAAAGCATTTTGATAGGTGGTTTCATTTTAAATTTTGAATAGAAAATAATATAATTAACTTTTCTTGAAAGTAATGAGGTTTATACTTAAGGGTATGAGCTTTTAAAAAGAAAACGATGCTGTTTCTCAAAATGTTTCTGCTTCTATATCACATATATATGGTGTATGAGGTCTCTGGGAGAAGAGACCTCTGCTAAAATTCTTAATGCTCTAATAAAATCTTTGCAGTTTGTGTCAATGTTAAAGATGCACATTGCGAGATTTACAACTGAAACGCTAGAACTCTATGTGCTAAGAATAATGGAGAATAATAATAAAAGTGTGAATACATTCCTAGGTTAAAAAAAGAAGAGTCAATCATTTGTGTTTTAAGTCTCTCTGGCTGTCTAAATATGACATAGAGGATTCACTCTTCTTGAAAGGGACTGTGAGTGTGAAGAATTAGAATTACGGGATAAATGAAAAGCAAGAGCAGGCACTGAGCAAACCATTACTGATCTGCATTCTACTAAGAATTTTACCATATCTTTTCACCCTCTTTCCCTGTGTTCCAAAGTCCCTCCATAAACCTATCCTGCTCCTCTTTTAACATATAAACAATGCACTCAGTAGATATTTTAAACTGACCTTTGCTATAACTATGACATAAAATACATGAAAGCAAGTAATGTGAACAACTCAAAGAGAAAAATAATATTTTAAGGCTCAACAATACTACTTAAAATAGATGAGTCTTGATAATATTTGCACTCATTCATTCATTCATGTAACACTCATTAATCTCATCTCTCTTCTAGATTCTTGAGTTTTATCAGTGCTCTCAACTGTGTGCACACATGGAACAAATTCTAGCATGATACAGAAAATATTTAATGTTTTGGGATTTCCTGGATATGTTAAAAAGGAAAATACACACAGGTGAAGACAAGCATACTAATCACATTCATGCACTGGGCTTGTTCCTTCAGTTGGCCATGCCTACCAGATTCCTTCTGTATTTTGGCAACATTTAGAGTTCATCAATGTCAAGTGTCTGTTGCCACAACTAAAGGAGACCATACAAATTTGAAGACAAAACATGAATATCACACAGTGCTTTAAACACCATGTCCTAGGATCCCACATGTCCAAAAGTGGGCACTTGGAACACTATTTATAATCATTTGATAAATCCTTGCTTGAGATATATTTGCATTTTTCTTTTCCAGCTGTCTTCTGTTCACGGACAGATGCTGAATATTTTGCACTAGAATATTCAGGACAGATTGCAAGATGCAGGGGATGGAGAAGGGAATATTTGGTTGTATGTATTCTTAGGTTGATCCTGAAGTTTGGCGCTTGTGGAGAGCAACAGAAAGGAAAAAGTCACGACAGAAACCTTACATAGACAAACAAACAAAAACAAAAAAGCTGAAAGTATTATTTTTTGGCTAATCTTATATATTTTTAATTAAATTATTTGAAGAAGTACAAAATGTAGACAAGCAGAAAATCCCATAATTCATAAAGGTGAAGCTCCAAAAGAATTTTTACAAAGTAAATGTATCTATTCAGTTACCACATACATCAAGATATTACAATATAGAACATCGCCAGCATCATGGATGGCCCTTATAATCATACCTACTAAAAGTGATTTTGCCTGATCTTTAACTTATCTAAATGGCATGTGCTCTTCTGATTGTGAAATATTTACCGCAAGTTTGGTTTTGTAAAATTTACCCATGGCCTCCCATTATTTTATAGGTCTGTGTAGTTTCCTTATATGACTAACGTACAATTTGCTTATATTTTTTCTACTTTTTTTGGTAAATGATGATGGATACAGAGTAATACAGCATTTGCTTTTTCAATTGTGCAAATATTACATCACTTTTTATGATGCTTCTAAAAACTTACCAGGTTTATGGAGCCTTATGACTAATACATAGTAAATCTCAAATGTATATCTGGCCTATTTTCCCCTGTCTTTCCAATGTACTCATGAAGTACATTGTTTACACTGAGATGATCCTCTCCCCTTTAGCCTCTACTTTAAGTCTCCTCCCCATCCCACCTTCTATAATCTTCCCTTCCCTCTGCTAGCTGCTTCCTGCCTTCTTTCTACTCTTTATATTGTCCCTTCTTTGCTAAGTTCAATTGTGCATTTTTTATAGATCAACTTATGTTTAGGATTTTTCTTCCTTTAATTAAGATTCAGCTCCTACGTATGAGGGAGAACAAATGGTATTTTGCTTTTTGAGCTTGTGTTCCTTCACTGAAGATGATGTTCTCCAGTTCTATCAATTTTGCTGCAAATGACATTATTTCATTTTTTATTGCTTAGTATTTCATTGTGTATGTGTACCATAATATTTTCCTCCATTCTTTTGTTGAAAAGCACCTTGGTTGTTCCATATCTCTGCTATTGTATAAAGTGGTGCATTGATTATGGAGATGCAGGTATCTCTGTGATATGATGACTTGTCTTCCATTGGGTTTATTCCCAGTGGTGGTATAGCTGGGTTGTGTGGCAGTTCTATTTTTAGTTTTCTGAAGTATCTCCATATTGATTTCTAAAGTGGCCGAACCAATTTACAGTCCCATCAACAGTGTAAGAGGGTTCCTTTTTCTCCACAAACTGGCCAGCCATTTGTTATTATTTGTTTGGCTAATCTTGGCCATTCTTACTGGAGTTATGTGGAATCTCAGAGTTGTTTTGATATGCATTTCCCTGAAGGCTAGGGATATTGAACAGGTTTTCATGTGCTTTATAGCTTCACGAACTTGTTCATTTGAGAACTGTTTTTTCAGTTCCTTTAACAATTTGTGTATTGGATTATTTGTTGTCTTGAAATTTTCTTTCTTGAATTCCTTGTAAATTCTATAAATTAGTGTTCTGTTATATTCAATGTCAATGAAACAAAGCATGTTGAGTCAATTTCAAGGCCAGAGGCAGCTTAAATAACATAGCAAGACCCTGGGTCAAAAATAAAATAAAATAAAATAAATGTCTAGGGGTGCAGCATGCTTGTATCCCTGCAAAGTATATGTAGGTTCCTCGGCTCAACCCACTAGTACCAACAATGAAAAAAGTACAGCATAATGCCCTATACTTTATATTGTAAGGAAAGATGTTTAAAAAGACATATATTTATATGAACTGTAAGGTAATGATCTTACTAAAGATCCTAAAGACCTTTTTTAATCATAGTTTTAAAACAGTAAAGAAGAAAACTGAAGAATATACTGGAAGATATAGGAATCTCCCTTACTCACAGATTGGAAGAATGTTGTTAGTTGTTGTTGTTAGGTGCCGTCGAGGCGGTATCCGACTCATAGCGACCCTCCATACAACAGGGGAAATACTATTGTCAGTGCTTCTCTGCTGTGCATAGGGTTTTCAATGGCAGATTGATTTTGGGGAGGGGGTTGCCAGGTCCTTCTCCCAAGCCTGCAGCATCTGGTGTTCCCAGGCGGTCTCCCATCCAGGTACTAACCAGGCCCGACCCTGCTTAGCTTCCGAGATCTGACTGGATCGGATGCCACAGGGCTACAGCTGCAGGCCTATTGGAAGAATAAGCATTGCTAAAATGGCTACTCTTCCAAAAGTAAAAGCACTCTGAAGAGTCAACTCAATGCCCATTAAAATCCCACCTAAGTACCATGCATAAATTGATAAAACTTTCCAAAAATATTTAGAAACATAAAAGCCCTTGAACAGCCTGTAACAATTCTAACCAATGCATGAGGCATCACAATACCTGATTTTAATTTATACTAGAGCATCATAATAATAAAGCATGCTTGATACTGGCAGAAAACTAGACAAGAAGAACAAGGGAATGGAATAGAAGATTCAGGCGTAACCTCACACACTTCTCACCAACTGATCTTCGATTAAGTTGCCAAGGATATAAAGTGGAAAAAGAGATAATCTCTTTAATAAATGGTGTTGAGTAAACTGCATGTCCTCATGTAGAAGAATGAAAATCGATCCATATCTTTCACCCTGTATTAAAATCAACTCAAAATGGATCAGAGCTCTCAATCTAAAACTGGTCACTCTAACACTATGGGTAGAGAAAGTAGGTAATACACTTCCACATAGGAATGTAGGCAAGTCCTTTCTTAATACAACTCCAATAACCAAGGAAATAGTACCAAAATTGTAAATGGGACCATTTAAAAGTGAAAAGCTTTTGCATTGCAAAGGATACAATTAAGAGAGATTAAAGCTACAACATCAGACAAAATCTTAGCAATCTATATATGTGACAGAGGTTTAACATAAAGAATAGACAAAGAATTTTTAAAGAATTAAACACCAAAAAATGAACAATGACATAAATGAATGAGAAAAAGAGTTGAAAAATTTTCAAAAGAAGACATACAAATGGACAATAAACGTGTGAAAAAAATCAATTTCTTCAGCTATTAGAGAAAAACAAATAAAAACTACACTCAGATTTAATTTTACTACTGTAAGAATTCCTAAAATAAAAAAAAATGCTGGCAAGGATGTGAGAAAAAGATTTTTTTTTTTACCCTGTGAATGGGATGTTGTTGTTGTTTTTAGGTGCCGTCGAGTCGCGTCTAACTCATAGTGACCCTATGTACAGCAGATCGAAACACTTGCCAACTCTGTGCCAGGCAAACCATCTTATTTATGTTTAAGCCCATTCTTGCAGAGAGTGTGTCAATCCAACTGGTGGAGGGTTTCCTCTTTTGTGTTGACCTGCCACTCTTCCAAACATGATGTCCTTCTCCAGGGTTTGTTCTCTCCTGACTACATGTCTGAAATATATAAGACGTAGTCTAGCCATTCTTGCTTCCAAGGAGCACTCTGGTTGCACTTCTTCTAGGACAGATTTGTTGGTTCTTTTGGCAGTCCATGGTATACTCAATAGATGTCTCCAGCACCACAATCCAAAAGCATCAATTCTTTTTCTGTCTCTCTTGTTCAATGTCCAGCTTTCACAACCATATGATGCGACTGAAAATACCATGGCATGAGTCAGACGCACCTTCGTCTTCAATGTGACATCTTTGCTTTTCAATACTCTAAAAAGATCTTTTGCCACAGCTTTTCCTAGAGCAATGCGTCTTTTGGTTTCTTGAGTGATGCTTCCACGGGTATTGATTATAGAGCCAAGCAAAGAAAAATCTTGGACAACCTCAATCCTTTCCCCATTTATTGTGAAGTTGAGTGCTGACCCAGTCATAAGGATTTTTGTTTTGTTGATGATTAGTCGTAACCCATATTGAAGGCTATGATCTTTGATCTTCATCAGTAAATGTCTCAAATCCTCTTCACTTTCAGCAAATAGAGTTGTGTTCTCTGCATAATGCAGGTTGTTAATGAGTCTTCCTCCAATCTTGTTGCCACGTTCTTCCTCATAAAGTCCAGCTTCTCGGATTATTTGCTCAGCATATAAATTGAAGAGATAGGGTGAAATCACACAGCCCTGATGCACACCTTTCTCAACTTTAAACCACGCAGTGTTTCGTTGTTCTATTTGAACAACTGCCTCCTGGTTCATGTACAGATTTCTCATGCGCACAAGTCGGTGTTCTGGTATTCCTATTTTCCGAAGTGTTATCCATAATTTGTTATGATCCACACAATCAAATGCCTTTGCATAGTCAATAAAACATAGATAGACATCTTCCTGATATTCTCTGCTTTCAGCTAATATCCACCTGAAATCAACAATGATGTCCCTGGTTCCCCACCCTCTTCTGAATGCCGCTTGATTTTCTAGGAACTCCCTGTCTATATACTGCTGCAGTCACTTCTGAATGATCTTTAGTAGAATTTTGCTGGTGTGTGATATTAATGATATTGTCCGGTAGCTTGCACATTCAGTCGGATCCCCTTTTTTGGGAATATGCACAAATATGGATCTCTTCCAGTCAGTTGGCCAAGTAGCTGTTTTCCAAACCTGTTGGCATAACCATGTTAACTCCTCCAGTGCTGCATCTGTTTGTTGAAACATCTCTATTGGTATCCCATCAATTCCTGGAGCCTTGTGTTTCTCCAGTTCTTTCAAGGCACCTTCCAGTTCGTCCTTCAATACCATTGGTTCCTCTTCATATGCAACCTCTTGGAATGGTTGGTCATCTACCAATTCTTTCTTGTATAATGACTCTGTGTATTCTTCCCATCTTCTTTTGATGTTTCCTGCATCATTTAATATTTTCCCTGTTGAATATTTCACTACTGCCACTTGAGGCTTGAATTTTTTCTTCACTTCCTTAAGCTTGAGAAACACAGAACGTGTTCTTCCCTTTTGGTTTTCTGCCTCCAGCTACTTGCACATGTCATTATAGTATTTGTTTTTGTCTTCTGAAGCTGCCGTCTGAAATCTTCTGTTTAGTTCCTTAACTTCATCATGTCTTCCTTTTACTTTAGCTGCTGGACATTCAAGGGCAAGGTCCAGTGTCTCTTTTGACATGTAATTTGGTCTTTTGTTTTTTTCTTGTCTTTTTAAGAACTTTTTTCTTCCTTCTTGAATGATATCTTTTATGTCATGCCACAACTCTTCTCGTCTCCTATCATTTGAGTCTAATGCATTAAACCTATTTTTGAGGTGGTCTCTGGACTCAGGTGGGATATAATGAAGGTCATACCGTGGCTCTCGTATATTTATTCTACTTTTCTTCAGCTTCAGTTTGAACTTACATATGAGAAGTTGATGGTCTGATCCACAGCCAGCGCCTGGTCTTGTTTTCACATTTGGTATAGAGCTTTTCCTTTGTCTCTTTCCACATATGTAGTCAATTTGATTCCTGTATGTTCCATCTGGTGAAGTCCATGTGTACAGTCTCCGTTTATGATGTTGAAAAAATGTATTTGCAATGAAAAGGTCATTGTTCTGACAAAATTCTATCATGGAATCTCCAGCTTCATTTCTGTCACCAAGACCATATTTTCCAACTACTGGGCCTTCTTCTTTGTTTCCAACCTTTGCATTCCAGTCACCAGTGATTATCAGTATGTCTTGATTGCATGTTTGATGTATTTCAGATTACAGAAGCTGATAGAAGTCTTCCCTTTCTTAATTTGTGGCCTTAGTTGTGGGTGCATAAATTTGAATAATAGTCATGTTAACTGGCCTTCCTTGTACTCGTATGGATATTATACTGTCACTGACAACATTGTATTTCATGACATATCTTGAAATGTCTTTTTTGATGATGAATGCAACCCCATTTTTCTTTAGTTTGTCATTCCCAGCATAGTAGACTATATGATTGTCTGACTCAAAATGGCCTATGCTGATCCATTTTAGCTCACTGATGCCTGGAAATGTCAATGTTTATGCGCTCCATTTCTCTTTCAACGATTTCTAATTTTCCTAGTTTCATACTATGTACATTCCATGTTCCAATTATTAATGGATATTTACAGTTGTTTCTTGTCATTTTTATTTGTGCCACATCAGGAAGTTCTGCACCTTGGGGCTTTACTCCATTTCTCTCATCACTGTAGACTCTACTTTGAGGCAGTAACTCTTCCCAATTAGTCTTTTGAGTGCCTTCCAACCTGGGGGACTCATTTTCTGGCACTTTATCTGACACTGTTTCTTTGCTATTCATAGGGTTTTCAATGGCTAGTAGTTTTGGGGGTGGTTCCCCAGGTCCTACTCCCTAGTCTGTCTTAGTCTGGAAGCTCAGCTGAAAACCTGTTCACCATGGGTAACCTCGCTCATATCCAAGGTTACAGTGGCAGAGCTCTCAGCCTCATCACAACACATAAGCCCCCACAGCGTGGCAAACTGAGAGACTTGTGAGGGGTGAATGGGATAGTATACAATATAATCACTGTGGACAGCAATATGGAGGTTTTTGGCTAATTAGAATTGCACTACACTCTGATCCTGCAATTCTACCTTTAGGTATATCCCCAAAGGAAGTTTTTATACCATAGACATACTTTCACTACTATGGTTATTGCAGCACTTTCCACAATCAAAAGAATGGGTTAGAAACAGAAGAATGGGTTAGAAAAATGTGGTATATATACCATGGAATACTACACAGCAACAGAAGAATGGGTTAGAAAATGTGTTATATATACCATGGAATACTACACAGCCTTAAAGAAGAATAAAATTATAGCATTTTTGCTAACTGGATGGAATTGGAGATAATAAACTCAACTCAAACATCTCCAAATGAGAAATGTTCCATGCTTTCACTTGTATGCAGAAGCTATGTGCAAAGGGTAGTAATTTTTACTCATTCTATTAGATTTTGTAATCCTCCCTGCTTATTTATTATTGTCATTTGTGATAAGTATTTTTTAAAGCTACAGCTATAATAGGAAAGTAATCACTTCTCACTGTAATTCATAATTGAAACAAAGTTTCTACTATTTCTAGCTGATTCTTGACACAGTAACGATTCTTTAAATGTGCTTATACAATATCCGTTATCTGAATTATTATTCAGTTGGAAGCATCATATGAGTTTTATAGGAACTCTGTTTAATGACATAATTTTTATTCAGGATAATAGGCTGTGTCACATCCTTATTTCTCTTTCTCACAAGGCTTTAGAATGCACAGAGATGCCAACCCTGGGTTCTATAGAGCCCTCCACTACATTAAAGAAATAGAAGAAAGGAATTACTTAATCATTTCTAGTCAATGAGTTTATGAAGATTCAGCTTGCTGCTTTGAAATGTTTCATTTGGATTAATTGTTTTAACACGTTCACAAATATTACCAATAGTGAGGAAAATAAATCAGAGACAGATGGAAATGCTAGAGGGAGCTGAAGCCCCCACATCTTTCAAATAAACTGTTTCAAGCTGTGGATTTTGATAAATAGTTTGCCCTCTTAAAGTTTCCATCCTGAAATTTTGCCCTAAGGAAGATTTCACTTCATGAAATATTTGCCTTTCCTAGATTTCCTAGAGGATCTTGATTCCTGAAAATGTATAATTATAAAAATAAATACAAACAAATGCCAAATTCAGATACACATATGAAATGAGCCAAAGTGAGATATTCTAGTTAAAGTAGAGGTACAAATAGAATCAAATAACTCATGCTCTCCACTTGGAGCAATAAACTATTATAAAACTACCTCAGGTGATCCTCTGTCTCATTGTTTCATGATGTTGTGCCTTTTTAAAGTGAAATGTTCTGGTGCATTTTTGCTATAGATCTTTTTCCGCATCCCTATCCCCAAATTCCACTTTCCTCAGTCAGCCATGTGGATAGCTTGGAAAATCATGTTTCTTCCCCTAGGAGTCCTTTCAAAGTTTATATTTGACCATCTTTTGCAGGGATACTTGTTTTGCTAGAGATGTTGTAAATACAAAGGACACCATGATGATTAAGAACTGACCGTGTTCTTGTTTCTAATTGTTCTGGGAAGCAGTCACAAGCCATTTCATGAGAATGTGATGAGTATAATGATAAGAGAGAGAAAGATGGAAAGGAAGCTTTGGTCTAGCTTCGGCAGAGGGTGGTGGGCAAGGGAAAGCAGAGCAGGACTCAGCTCAGTCTTCACTGCTGGCCACTGATTGCCAAGATGTCTCCAACAATTCGTCTTAGCACTGTAGTTATGTACTCTTCACACCTACTAGATGGAGTATTGTTTTCTTTCTCCCTTGAATGTGGCCTGAGAATTGTTTTGACCAACAGTAAGTGGACAGATCATAATGAACGATTTATTTTTTCCAGTGCATAGGGGCCAAACCCAGGGTCCTGCACTTGCTTTTCAAGCACTCTATCCTGAGCCTCACTCTCAGCTCATATTTTAGTCTTTTATCTTGAGATAGCGTTTTGCTAACTTACACAGGCTGGCCTAGAACTTGCAATCCTCCTGTGTCTTCCTCCAGAGCCTATGGGATTACAGGCATGTATCAGTGTGCTGGCTGGCACTGCAGGACTTTTAAGTTTTGGATTAAGAGCCATGGTTTTATCTTTTCTCTCTGAAGGCAGTCATCATAATGAAGTTTCAGTACCTTTGGGGAGAGATAGTTCTTGGAAACAGGTTGTTAGGTTAGGTGCCATCGAGTCGGTATCCGACTCATAGTGACCCTCATAGGGTTTTCAATGGCAGACTGTTTCGGGATTGCCTTGGGAGTGGATTGCCAGGCCCTTCTCCCATTTTTGTGGTGCTGGGAATTGAACTCGGGGCCTCAGAGACTGCAGCACAGCCCTCTACCAACTGAGCTAAATCCCAGCCCAGAGAAGTACTATATGATAAGAGAGTGAAAAGTAGTGATTTCTTATGTACAAATAGAATAGTGAAAATGTCTACCTCTAGTAACAAAAATGCTATAGAATTGAAAGGAATGCACAATGAAGACACAAGCATACAAGGCCATTGTAAACAAGGGAGCAATAGTAAAGGCATAAAACATGGCACAATATCATGTGTCCAAATATCTTCTGGGAATCTATTCAGCAAAGGAGAAAGGGAATTAAAGTTAATTATCCTTACAGTATTAAAGAATCTTTGAACTCAAAGACTTGGAACAGTAGGGCCGGGCGTGGTGGCGCACGCCTGTAATCCCAGCGGCTCCGGAGGCGGAGGTGGGAGGATCGCAAGTTCGAGACCAGAGGCAGTCTGCATAACTTAGCGAGACCCAGTCTCAAAAAATTAAAAAAAATAAAAAAAAAAATGGGCTGAGGTGCAGCTCAGTGGTCCAGCACTTGCAGAGCACGCAGGCGTGAGGCCCTGGGTTCAACCCCCAGTACCGCAAAAAAAAAAAAAAAAAAAAGACTTGGAACAGTAAGGTGACATAGAACTGTGTACCTCACAGTTATTTGTCTTCAATAATTTTGACTTATATGAATAGCTTGAACTCTTTTGTACAGTATTTTCAGATAAGCAAAACTGTCCTTTTAAGTAAATTGGTCCTTATTTTTCATACGTGCCTTTTTGCCTCACATTATATAAGATTTCACTATAAGACACACCTGTCCTGGGAATATCCAGGTGGTCAGATGAGGTCGGTAAGAGGAAATGAAATAACATGGACTTACAGTCTAAGACGTTGTCTTGATAAGTAATAAATCTAACCTTTCCAGGCGGATGTATGGAGTTAAAAGTACTAATTGATCATGTTGGCACTAAGGTGTTGTTCATTCTAGAAAGGCCACGTTAATTCAAATTGATGTGATTCAAATTAACCTTAATCAGCTCTACACAGACTGTAATTCCATCACAGGATACTTTGCAATTAGACCTTCCCTGTCTTTATCTGCCCCACAGCCCTTATGAAAGGGTTTGCATTTTTATTTTGGCTCTTTTGATTGAAAAAAAAATAGAAAAACCATTCATTTCCACATATCCTGTATAATTGCTGACACTAAGAATGACTTTTTGCATATTTACTTTTTGGTTTTGTTTACTCTAAAAACATGATAGTACTTTGATAATTGCAACCTACATTAACCTTAGACATATTTTCTTGGCTTGTGTGATAGGGTGCAGTAAGAGAAAACAAGCAGGCAATAATGTATACCACTCCCATTTATGTTAATAGACCAACTGCACCATATTTAGAAAGGCATGTAATTAAGTAATGTATTATACACTTGAACATAAGTAGTAGTGTGTCATAAATGCACCTTTGAAAATAAGTGTGAGTGAATTAAGAGGTATATGGCTTCTGAAAAGCATGGCTATCTCTATTTATTTAAAAGACTAATTTTTATATCATTCTTTCTATTTCATTCGCACAGGGATGCTCCAGTTATAACTTGGGAAGTCAACATTTTGCTTACACATGTTAATGACTCCGTTCAGGAAACTGAAAACCTAAACAACACTAAGCAAACTGTTTTTTTATGCCTTCTTTTAAAATTATTTTTCCCTTTATTGGTAAATATTGGCGGGGTACAGAGTAATACAGCATTTGCTTTTTTGATTATGCAATTGCATCACTTTTAGTTACACTTTCATCAACTTACAAAGTTATGGAAACTTTTGATTAATATGTAGTAAAACTCACATGCATATTTGGGTTATATTCCCCTATTTTTCAATGTACTTATGAAGTTACTTGGTTTACATTGAGATTATCCTCTCCCCCCTCATCCCTTTAGATTGTTTCTCCTCCTCATCCCCCCTTCCACAATCTTTGCTTCCCTTTGTTAGTCATCACTGTCCTTCTTTCTACTCTATATTTTCCCTTCTTCACTATGTTTACTTGTCCATTTTTATATATCTACTTATTTATAGGTTTTTTTCTTCCTTTAAGTCAGATCTAGCTCCCACATGTGAGTGAAAGCAAAGTTTGTCTCTTTTTAAACCTGTGTTCATTCAACTAAAGATGATATTCTCCAGTTCCATCCATTTTGCTGCAAATGACATTATTATTCTTTTTTATTGCTCAATAATATATATATATATATATATATATATATATATATGCTATAATTTTTTATCCATTCTTCTGTTGCTTGGTATGGTCATTTGTTTCATATCCTTGCAACTGTGAAGGGTGTGAGATGAAATATGGAGATACAGGTATCTCTGTGGTATGATGACTTGCCTCCTTTTGAGTATATTCTCTCTTTTGTGCCTTCTATGATCAGAACATAAGAGCAGAATCCTGGAATGAGTATCTGCATTTGAAAATAGTTCCACACAAATCAGTGTGGCCTTGAATAAGTAATTTGGGCCTGTCTCTGTTTCCATTTGTAAATGGATTTCATAATACCCACCTCATAAAACTTTTGTGACAATGAAATAAGTATTCGTGTTTCCATTTCGTATAAAAACAAAGGCTCCTCACAAATTATAAAGCAACCACTAAACAAGTTAATTGGAGTTCATACTTCATTCAAATAACTGTATATCCCTCAAATCAAAATTGAAAATCAGACTATGTGACAAAGGAATTATTCTTATATGTTGATCTGTTTCTATGAAAATCTAGCAACAATGGGTAATTTTAGACACATTTTGCTGTTATTTAACAAATTCTTAGAATGCACTTTCATAAAGAAGACACCCTTGGAAGTACTGATCTTTTTCAAGTAGTGCAGTGAAACAATGAGATGTGTGAGATTTCAAGATATCAACCTCCTCTACAGTGGAGAATGAATGTGAAGCATCCAAGGATGCCTTTCTTCTACCAGGGTTGATGGATGAGCACATGAAAGGAAAGGGTAAGTTTTGCCTATAGGACACTAAAGTAAATCTAAATTAATCTAGACATAGAAGTAATTAACATACACTGCCTTAGGAGAACAAGGCTCAGCAATAATCAGAAGATTCTACTAAAGCCAGGTGCTACTGTGCACACCTGCAATCCCACTGAATTAGGAGGCTGAGGCAGGAGGATCATGAATTCAAGGCCGGAGGCAGCCTGTGCAACTTAGTGAAGGCCTGTCTCACAATTAAAAATAAAAACAACAGAAGGCTTAGAGTGCAGCTCAGTGGTAGAACACTTGCCTAGCGTGTGTGGGGCTCTGCATTTGATCCTTAGTACTGAAAAAGAAAAAAGAGAGAAAGATTCCACTAAGGAAAATTATATAAATTTCGTAATATCCATTGTTAAGTTTTGATTATTTTGATATAATTCTCTTTCCCTGTGAAACATTTGAAAAATGAACAATGAATATTTTAATGGATTTCATTTTTTTTTTGGAAAATAGCCTTTCACAAGTTTATTACTGTAAGATATCACATATATGTTCTTTGATGTTTTCAGGTACCCAGAATAATAGCCTAATCTTGAGATTTTCATTTTTCATTTATTTTGTGCATATATTGGGAGACATATAGGTGGGATCCAGGTACCTGGATGGGAGACCACCTGGGAACACCAGATGCTGTAGGCTTGGGAGAAGGACCTGGCAACCCCCTCCCAAAAGCCAATCTGCCATTGAAAACCCTATGCACAGCAGGGAAGCACTGACAATAGTGTTTCCCCTGTTGTACAGAGGGTCGCTATGAGTCGGATACCGACTCGACGGCACCTAACAACAACAACAACATAGGTGGGATACGGGCAGAATTTATAACTTTAAGGGTAATTACGGTAATCAAAGTCCATGGAAGTTTGTAGCTGAGGTACACGAGGTGTTGGTAGATATTACTGTTGATAGGTGCTGTGAAGTTCCATCTGAGTAATAGTGACCCTCATGTTGTTGTTGTTAGGTGCTGTTGAGTCGAGTCTGACTCATAGTGATCCTATGTGCAGAGGAATGAAACACTCCCCAATTCTGTACCAGGCACACAATCTTGTTTTGTTTTGTTTGTTTGCGTTACTAGGGGTTGAACCCAGGGCCTTGCACTTGCATGCTCTGCAAGTGCTGAACCACTGAGCTGCATCCCCAGCCCATTTTTTCACTTTTGTTTTGAAACAGGGTCTCCTCGCTAAGTTACACAGACTGCCTCTCATCTTGAACTTGCGATCCTCCTGCCTCTGCCTCCCGAGCCACTGGGATTACAGGTGTGCACCACTGAGCCCAGCTGATATTACTTATGTTTAAGCCCATTGTTGCAGACACCGTGTCAATCCACCTAGTGGAGGGTTTTCTTTTTTTTTTTTTTTTTTTTTTTTTTGTTAACCTGCCACTCTGCTGAACATGATGCACCTCCAGGGATTTGTCCCTTCTGATTACATATCCAAAATACATAAGATACAGTCTGGCCGTCCTTGCTTTCAAGGAGCACTCTGGTTGCACTTCTTCTAGGACAGATTTGCTGGTTCTTTTGGCAGTCCATGTATATTTAATATACATCTCCAGCTCCATGGCTGATTCTTTTGGCATTGTTTCTGGAGTGGATTGTCACATCCTTCTCCTTTCCAGACAGTTTGAGAGATGTAAAGTGTCACTACTGACAAAGAATCCACCACTCATCTTGCCCACGTGGACAGTGCTGTTAGTGAGAATGAGGTGAGGACTTGGCGGGGAGGGGAGCATGCCTGTGCCATGCCTCCCATCAGGTGAAATAGGAAAGACTGGCTGAGGGCAGGGGGCAGGATGAAACAGAGACCCAACTGTCTCCCAGGCAAACCTGTAAAGGAAAAGCATGAAGCACCATCTGTGGTCAGGGAGAATTAGATTTAAATTAAAGCCTGAAAGTGAAAGTAACAAAGAGTGAGGGGAATAAGGATCAAGGGCTGTGAGTTTACCCTAAAACAGGGACCACGTGATGTGACTGGTATAGAATCAAAAGAGAGAATATGCATAAGTATTTCCTCATAGTGTTACATCTGGGCTGAGCTGTTTCCTTCCAATTTCATATGTTGAGGTCCTAACTCTCAGTACCTCAGAAAGAGGTCTTCAGGAAAAAATAATTAATTATTTGATTAAATTTAAAAAACAAATAAATAACTCTCTACTAAAACCTAGATCTTGGATGTGTAGCCTCCAGAACTTTGAGATAGTACATTTCTCTTATTGAAGTTGCTTAATATGGAGTACTTTGTTCAGACTGTGCTCAGAAACCAGTACATGGCATAACAAATGTTTTCTGTTTGTAAGCTGTTTATACACATTTCATTTCACAATAGAGATTGCTTTGCTAATACTCACTTGGATACATCTAGGCTGGGAATTTAGAGAAAGACTCTCATGTGTAACAGGAATCAACGAATGGAGAGCAGAGTACAGTCATGGACTATGGTCTCAAAATTTGCCTCTATTGATTTCTCCTTTAATTTAACAAAATTTAATCTACTTGAAATGGTTCTGTTAAAAACACTCTTCTAATAAACCTGTGCTACTCTGAATTCCTCATTGCTTCATGACTCTCCA
Source organism: Pedetes capensis (assembly GCA_007922755.1). Taxonomy (NCBI): domain Eukaryota; kingdom Metazoa; phylum Chordata; class Mammalia; order Rodentia; family Pedetidae; genus Pedetes; species Pedetes capensis. The sequence continues at coordinate 8,998 of VMDO01004512.1, read as the reverse complement.
GGTTCTACATTCATCTAATGTGGTAACTTATACATATTGTGTTGTTGTTAGATACTGTGGAGTGAGGTCCGACACATAATGACCATCACAGAGTTTTCAATGGCTGATGGCTTTGGGATAGTTTTGGGGAGTGGACTGCAACGTCCTTCTCCCAACCTTATACATATTAGGTGTTGAAAAAATGATTAATAGATGAATGCTTAATTGAACACATGTCATACCTATTTTCATGTAGAAGGACAGGACACAGATAACAAAGTTTGCAAGGTTTAGGTCAGTTACTATAATGCTGCTTTACAAAATCTGAACTCCTGGGTTTGGTCCCCAGCAATGCTCAAATGGGAGATGGACCTGGCAGCCTACTTCAAAACAACCTTGAAGGAATCAGCCATGAAAAACCCTATGGATTGCAGAGAAGCACTGACAGTGCCAACCATGGCATAATGTCGGGGAGTGTTTCTTTCTTCTGTGGATGGCACTGCTATGAGTTGGATTCGAGTGGACAGCACCTAACAACAACAACAATAATCTATTCTCACTTCTTTCTACAGTGTACAGTTTCTTAAAGCTAGTTATTTTTTCATTCTTTTCTGGATTATTTTTCTATTTGACTGTGACACTCTATCTTAGCAAAAAGTTGGAGTTTTAATTAAAAGAAAAATAGCATATGAGGTCAAACCTACGGATAATTGCATGAGGCATATTGTTCAAAACTGTGCAAAATACATTCAGCAAATAAACATGAAAATTAATTATAAAACAACTGTAATCACATCCAATTATCTTATAATTTACTTAAATGAAGGATTGAAAAACATAAAAAGGATTTACTAATCAACCAAAATAAATTTATATAATAATTGTGAAGAAATATCTTAGGTAATATAGAGACAAGGAGAAATGATATTCTATATAAATACAGGGAGATAGTACCTACCAACTATTTTTAAGTTCATATGTTCATAAGTCTGAAGCTATAGCACCCTAGCATCCAAACATATCTGCTCTAGGAACTTAAGCTGGGTAAGCCTGGTTAGTCCTTGAATGGGAGACCACCTGAGAATACGAGGTGCTACAGGGTAGAGAGCAGGACCTGGCAGCCCAATCCCAAAACAACCTGCCATTGAAAACCCTATGAATAGCAGAGAAGCACGGAAAGTAGTGTCAGGCATGGCACAGGGTCAAGGAGTGTTGTGTTCTGTTGTACATAAGGACGCTGTGAGTCAGATCTGACTGGAGGGCACCTAACAACAACATGTTCATAAAGTGAATTTGCAGGTTGTAGTCCAAAACTTTAATGACACTTGGGATTGAAGTTTCTAAAAATAAACAACAAAAAAGGAAGAAATTAACAATTGACACAAGTCCTTCAATAAAAAAATCTCAAAACATGCCTTCAAGAGAGTTACATAAGTTTTGATCTAGAATCTCCAGCAATTTCTTGTGGCTAATTTAATTTTGTTGATAAGAAAACCATCTAATTAAACATAGGTATTTAATATATAATATATATTAAATAAACAATATATAATATATAAAAATATATATACGTCCAAGTAGGAATACATTTATGAATTAAATTTAAATTAAACTCATGTATACATAAATATATTAACCACTGCCCCATAGAACATTCTGCAATAATGATTATTGAACACTTAACCTCTAGCTTATGTGGCTATGAAATTAAAATTTTTATTTTATTTTATTTTAATTAAAAGTTGAATATGAATTGCTATGATGTATATTGTTCTATCAGGGGAAGAACATGGCTATCCACTCCCAAAGTAATCCCTAAACAATCAGCCATTGAAAACCCCAAGAGTTTCACTATGAGCCAGATCAACTTGACAGCACCCAACAACAACAACATAGAATTATACGTATAAATATATAATCCAAATTTATATTAATAGGTATATACAATGTAAGTGTATATATATATAAACATCTAGACATTTAAAGGTAATAAACAGATACATGTCATAACACTTATGTTAACACACATGTTGAGTTATTTAAGTGTAGGCTAAGTACTAGGTTCCTCAGTATTATGAAGCATAGAATGAAAAGCATTTTAAGAGTTATGCAACATATCCTAAAATACCTACAATTGAAAAATGTCATTTTTGTTAGGTGCCCTCGAGTGAGACATGGCCGATAGCAGCCCTCATAGGATTTTCAGTGGCTGATTATTTCAGGATTGCTTCGGGTGTGGATGACCAAGTCCTGTTCCCATTTTTGTGGTGCTGAGAATAGAACCTCAGGGAGTGCAGAGCAGAGCTCTACCAACCAAGCTAAACTCCAGCCCATAACTGAAATATAGAAATGCTTAATTCTACTATCAAATTTTCAAAATTTAATCTCTTGGAAATTAAGTTTGTTAAACAAAGACAAAACCAAACCAAAAAACCAGACAAGGAAACAAAAAGCAGGCTTAGCAAAAGAAATTCTAGGGCTGTTGCTTTCTATAGAAGTTAATAAAAAATGCATAGAAACGCTTAGTTTTGAAATCATATCCAATTGCTCCTTGGCTTGCAGTACAGTTATGTCCAGATAATCTCATCATAATTGAAAATACCATAAGTTGAAAATGCATTTCATACACCAACTCACTGACCATCACGGTTCACTCAGCAACCCAATAAACTCTATGGTATCACTTGTTCACCTCATGATTATGTGGCTGACCTGGAGCCATGGCTCCCTGCAGCATTGTGAGGTAGTATCATATCAAAGCTCAGGGAAAGTTCTAAGTTCAAAGTTTGAAGTGCAGCTTCTACTGAACATGTATCACATCGTATACTGGAAAAATTCTAAGTTGAAATACCACGTCAGAGACCGTCTATGTTTCTAAGATAATAAATATGGATGCCTATGAATAAGAATTTCTACACCAAAATTTATCTTCTTTTTTTTTCTTTAAAGTACTGGGAAGTTGAACCCAGGGCTTCCTGCATGCTTTGTAAGCCATCTATCTCTGAGGTGCACCCCTAGCTCATTTTTCACATTTTATTTTGATAGAAGATCTCACTAAGTTGTACAGCCTGTCTCCAGCCTCAAATTTATGATCCCCCTGTCTTGGCCTCCCAAATTGCTGGGATTATTGGTGAGTACAACTGTACTTGGCTTTGTCTTCACTTTTTAATTTAATTTTTCTTTTTTAAAAAAAAAGATATTTAGCATTAATGAAATTAGTAGAAACACCAAAAACTTCTCTCTTAGTCTGTTTTGTTTTGCTATAATAGGACACCAAATCTGGGTAATTTATAAAGATCAGAGATCTATATCTTACAATTTAGAAGCTAGAAATGCCAAGCACTAGGGGCCAGATCTGGTCAAGAGCCTTTTGTCTTTCTCTTCTGAAAGGTGGAAGGGCAGGAAAGGGAGAGAGGGAGTGGAAGGTGGCAGACTCATCCTTTATCAGGAACCTACCCTTAAAATAACTAACCAGCTCACATAATAATGGTATTATCAGTTCATGAGGGTAAAGCCTTCATGACTCAATCACTTCTTAAAGATTTCACCTTTCCACATCGTTGCCTTAGAATAAAGTTTCCAACACATGTACTTTGAGGAATATATTCAATCATGGCAACATATATACTTCTACATCTGTAGATAATAGGAATATTTTTGAAGGATTCATGTGAAAGATACCCTAAATGCAAAAGGAACATTATTTTCTGGATAATATTTAAATAATTTATTTAAATATCTCAATTCATCTATATCTCAATTTATAAGATAAATTACAAAAACTTAACATTCAAGATAACAATCAAGGCAATTGGGCAAATGAATAAGTTTGCTCTGTGCAACAGATACGTAGACTAACTACTCAATAAATTTGTTGGTGTGACCACGTATTTTGATTTAAATTAACCAATAGCAATATATCAAATGTAAAGCAAACATTGGATCTCATAATCTACAGCATTACAGAATTGTTTGTCTTGCATTTTTGTACAGTGTTCCAAAGCTAAATTTAGATATCCAAATCTAAATTTAAGAATAAAATAGATTAATGTATAGTATTTTTTTTCTGCAAAGAGATGATATTTAAGAAGCATAAGAGAACAGGATGTGAATTATGATGCAATAATTCACACCCTTTGCATTGCTAGATATAAGATTATACTGAGCTACTTAATGCACAAGGTATGAATTATTATAATTGGCAGCATGGAATGGTTTATTGTGCTTATAAATACATCCCAATACAAATTATTTTTTTATTGAAAAGGGTAATATGTTCCAAAGTAATATGTTTTTAAAAGGAAATGTGAGGAAGCATTACGAATGAGAAGTAGAATAACATCAAACATTACATTGAGTTTAAAACACAGTGCCTTCATTTTACCAAATCAAAATGTATTTTTTGCTTTCCTTGACTTATGTTCAGACACAGCGGCAGGTATTTTAGCAGCCAGGTCAGTTAAAGGACACTATAGTTACCATCGATCCCCTTGGAATTACCTGTCTTTTACAAGTCACTTCTGCTAGGTCCTTTGCCATTACTTCAGAGTCCATAACCGTCTGAAGTTTTACTTGTATTTTCTAAATCCTGCTAGTTATTTGTTGAACACAGGAAAATCATGAAAGCCTCCCAGCTTGCTTCTATCAAATTCTAGATGGCAGGAAACTGAAGTGGGTGTTTACCTTTGAATTTGGGATTTCTATAAGCAATCTTGATGATGGGTAGTTAACTGCCCTAGAAATCAAGTTTACCTACCTATCCACACAGTCAGGTCTCAAGACATTGTATATATAGTAGGGATCACTGGGTTCCTTTAATTATTAATTTGCATTAAAAATAAAAATAATGGGTAAATAAAAGGAGGCTGCTTTTGGATGGTGAGCACAGACTAATCTCATTGGGCAAAGACTTAAAGCAACTAGCTAGGTGATTCTAGAAAATTCCCCAAAATTCCTGAGGGGCAGTTCCTGTAGAGCTACTCCTTTATACTAAGTGTATGGGAACATCATTGTCAAAGACACACAGCCATCTTATTCTACCTTTGACTCCTCTAGTGTGCTATTGATATGGAAGAAAAGAATATATCAAGGATATAAGCAATGCATGGGAGAATGTATTATTAAGTTAAATGACATCTGGACACTTTTGATGGCCAAGATCAAAGAACAGAATACAAATCGAAGTTAATAAGAACAGAAATGAACAGCAATAAGTTTTACCAGCTTGTGAAATCCTACAGAGACAAGTCTAATAATGCTCCTTTCAAATTCATGGGTTTATTTATTGTTTCGCATTCTTTTATTTTGGCAAACTATACATAAGTTTCCATTTTAATATGTTCTGCATACACAACACAGTGTCCTTAACTATGTTCATAATGCTGTATAACCATCACCACTATCAATTTCCAGAACTTTTTCATTATCTTAAACAGAAGACTGTACTCTTTGGACAATAACTCACAATTTCTTCTCCCTCAATCTTTTGGTAATCTTCATTTTATTTTCTGTTGTTTTTAATCATTTGGATATTTAAATTGATTATTGGACTATATATTTTATGGGAGCATTTTAAAAAAAATGCTTAATAATTTCCCTAGTGGCAAAGTTTCAACTCCTCTTTAAAGACCATTGACTCAATTTCTTAAAAATGATATGCACTTGTAAAAGATAAGCTTAATGAGATATTAATAGCTCCAGGTAATTTCTACTTTGATTTTTTGGTTGGAATATTATTTTATTCTTCACAAGCTATGTCATAACAGAAATTGGATGAAGAATAATCTATTGATTTTAATTATCTGAGGGATTGCTCTGAATATTTTTCCAATAAGGACTTGGGCTGATATTGAGAAGAATATGATTTGTACAAGAAATAATTAGTACAAGTACAAACTGCTCTTTGTTCACTAAAGTTAATTTGACTCTTGTCAGAAAGTTTGCTAGTGTCTTCTAGATTTTAAAGAGAGCATTCTCTTTAAAAAAAAAGAGAGAGAGAGCGTTCTCATTTGGATATGTGTTTCAATAGGCATGTCAGTTTTATTAGTTGATTTTTAAATGTTATAAATTGGACTATACTTGTTTTTACATGGTCTTTATATTTTAAAATAAAGTATTGAGTCCCAGGTTTTGATTAGGCTTTCATATGGTACAATTATTTAAGTTATTAAAATTACCACATTTGTTATGTTTCACAATGTAAATTTTATCTATCATCATCATCATCATCATCATCTCTTCATGGGATATTGCAAATTGCATGTCCATTATATATTATTACAAGTTACGTATCCTTATTGAGTTTTCCTTTAGATTTCAAGTTTAAGATAAGAGTCTTTAAATTAAAATTACATTTGAATATTTGCCTTGAGAAGCATGCACTTAACCCTGATATTTGAAGGCTGATAAGTTCGGATGAACACTGGTATTGAATTATACACAATTAGATTTAGGTTTAGATTAGAATAGATTTAGATTAGATTTATTGTTCTTATTAGGTACCATTGAGTTGAGTCCAACTCATAGTGACCCTATGTACAACAGAATGAAACACTCCCTGACACTGTGCCATGCCCAGCAGTATTGTCAATGCTTCTGTGCTATTCACAGGGATTTCAATGGCAGATTGTTTGGGGAGTGGATTTCCAGGTCCTTGTCCCAAAATATTCACATACAGAATGATATTTGACACCAAGAATATATCACTAAATTCCATGATACCTGTGTTGATCATCCTTTTGTCATTATGACTAATTGTCTAAGAAAATTAACGTAAAGGAGGAAAGACTTACTTTGGCTCACAGTTTTGGAGCCCATAGTCACTTTCCTTCATCACTACAGGCTGGTGTTGGGATAAAATATATGGTGGAGAGTGCAGGGTGGAGTAAAAACTTTTCACCTAATGCTGACCAGGAAGGCAAGGGGGGGGAAGAGAGAGAGAGAGAGAGAGAGAGAGAGAGAGAGAGAGAAGGAAGGGACCAGGGACAAGTAACACTCTTCAAAAATACTCCCCACCATGACCTACTTACTGCAACCAGTTCCCACATCTTAATAATCCATTGATGGATTAATCCACTAATGCGTTAGCACCCTCATGATCTAACCATCCCTCAATAGAGCCCCTAGCTGGGGATCAAGCCTTCAATACATAAGCCAAACCATAATAATACCTTTTTTAAAGTGTGGCAATACTCTGTGTACCAATATTTTGTCCTGGGTATCTAGAAGTTGCTGAATAATAACACTTAGATGTTTCACAGGCAATTTAAACTCAAAATCTACAAAAGTATATGCTGCACCATCCCATCTTTTCCAAACCGAAAAGATGTGTTAACCTTGTGTTATTCTTGACATGGCTAGAAGTAGATGTAATGTGTTAGCTCTCCTAGAGTCCACAGATTTCATCATTAACTTCTATCCACTTAATCATAATATTTCTCTGTTTCCATCACTGAAATAATCCCAGAGTTATTTCCACATTGCCATTCTGAGAATGTTTTTATTATACCTTTGATAATTCTTTGATAGACCATTCTTTTAAAATTATTCTCCTACTTCCCACATGACTCTCACTTTGCCATCAAACTGAGTATATTATGCCTTATTTACCTTTTGTGCATAAAGTGGACCTTGAGCTGTGCCTTAGCACTTACACCAACTTAATGATTATTTACACTGGATTTGATATGGCCTTTTTCCCCCCTGATACTTGGAAGTTGATCCCACGGTCTTGCACATACTTTGCAAGGGCTTTACCATTGGGCTTCACCCTGAGCCCACTTTTTTATCATTTTATTTTAAACAATATCTAAGATATGCAAGGTGCCTCTGGCTTCAAACTCAAGATCTCCCTGCCTCAATCTTCCCATTGTTGGAATTATAGGCATGCAGCCAAAAATTTGATATATTAATGATATTTGTTGTTTAAATAACAATGTGAATAATTTCCAATGAGTATCTTTTGACTGAAACAATAGTCAAATCAAGATTGCAAGACTTTTGTCAGCAGAGTTAGATCTAAATAAAGCTGATAGTCTGTTTCCTCCTAGTAATGTCCACACTTTAAGTAAGTGGTATTTGTATCTTTCATAATTAAGTATATGGTTTATTTAGTAAAATATTGTAGTGTTTGGTAAAATTTTATAGCATCTATTCATATGAAAAATTTCCACTCACAAATCTCTATACCTTAATAAGTAAAACAGAATTCCGGAAAAGGTAAATTATTAGTTCTTAAGCAGAGGGACAGAAGGAAATAATTCATGAAGTTAAATATTTGAAAGAAGTTCATCTGAGGATAGATATTTCAGGAGATTTTGCCTGAAATCACTTATTCATTTTCAACTGTTTCAGTAGATACATAACAATAATTTTCTTCTTAATTATTTGAAAGCTACAATCAAACCAAAATTTTTGCAACAGTTTTTATCTTTGACCTGTGTTCAACGGTATTGAAGATAAAGGCATAGAATTCTTTGAAAATGCCCAGAACTCCTGCCATTAGTTAAAAAGAGGGAAAAAAGTTAAAAAAAAAACCATATTAATGCTCCAATATTACACTGAAGTAGACTCTAGTAGGTCCTCAGGTATAAATGAAATAAAAAAACCTGTAGATTATATTGAAAGATTATCTGACAGGTGGTAGACTTCTAATATTTTATATTAATAATAAGTTCATTTAAGCTTTATATCAAAAGATGATGTAAAACCAGAATATTTCCATCTCTCATATTGTTTAATCCACAATGAACTTGAGTCTTTGTATTTTCTAAAATATTAATTAAAGTATAATAAAGAAATTAAGTAGAAAGTCCCTAAAGAAAATAATGCAATTAAAAACAATGCTTTTTTTTCTCTTTTATAGTCTTCTCTAGTATTGGCAAGAAAGATGTTTTGTAAAAGATATTATTAGAAAATCTGTTATGGTTAAATGGAGATGGTAATGTCTGCCTAAAATATATTAAAACGATCTTTAAAAACTTTATTGACAGACTTATTTATTCTCAATTACATCATCTTT
>VMDO01004511.1:63989-124299 GCA_007922755.1 Pedetes capensis | reverse complement strand
AGGGGAAACACTATTGTCAGTGCTTCTCTGCTGTTCATAGGGTTTTCAATGGCAGATTGATTTTTGGGAGGGGGTTGCCAGGTCCTTCTCCCAAGCCTACAGCTTCTGGTGTTCCCAGGCGGTCTCCCATCCAGGTACTAACCAGGCCTGACCCTGCTTAGCTTCCGAGATCTGATGGGATCGGATGCCACAGGGCTACTGCTGCAGGCTATTGACCAAGTATTATGTACTTTTTATAGTAACTAATTTAATCCTTATAGCTCCCCTATGGATGAAGTAGGAAGTATTATTATTCCTATTTACAAATAAAGAAACTGAGACATTGCTCAAGGTCACACATCCTGCTAAGTGGCAGAACCAGTATGCCAGAGCAAGTGGTCTGGCTCCAGAGACCACAGTGCTTAACCACTATGCTACACTATCTATCTACATTTCAAAAGGAAAAAAAGTAGCTTTTATTCTTGGTGATTATCTTATTTCTACTAAACACACTAAGGTACAAAATTATTATGAGGAGAAAAAAGATTTAAAAGTACACTTCATCAGTGGTTTACTTGGTCAAGTTCAGTTTTCCTGAATAGTGTATGATCATGGTAAGAATGACTACAATGTTTTTATAATGCTTTTTGCATTCCCCACTAATTCATTAAACTCATCTAAGAGATTTGGAAAGTGAGACATTAAAGTAGTTTTGCTATGGTCACCGAGGAGTCTGTGATGGCAGCATAGTATGACTTCTGCTCATCCTCTATGCTGCCTCCCTGATCCCTATGTGGTCCCCACTCAACATCTTTACATAATGACTTGATTTGAGTAAAATAATATCCATAGCATGGGAATGGCCACATAGAGAATATGTAAAAGATATATATTAAGCAAACTTGGCATGTTTCTTGAAAAACACACTAGTGCCCCAAAGACAACAGGTGTAATTGAAGATATTATCTTAGATAACGGAGGTGTTTTCTTTACAATTGTCACAATATATCTCTCTCTGAACTTTACCTGGCATTTGGTTATATCAAATCTTCAACTGCCTACCTTCAATTTCTTCTCAGTCTTTTTAAACCTTCCTTTAAACATCACTATTTTCTTTTCCATTTCCTCCTTATAAAATACTTCTAAGGTAATCTGGGCACTATTGTGTCCAGTTTTCTTCTTGTGCCTTCTCCAAACAATGAGCACAAAGCATGTTCAGTTCTTTCTACATGCAACTGTGAAGGGAAAAGGTCACCAGTAGCTAACTAAAATGTTCAGGAACAACTGTAAGTTCCATTCAGAATTTACCAAAGCTCCCAGAGCAATTTATAAGAGGGAGCTGCATTTTAGCCATAGCTAAATAAATTATCACAATCATGGTAGCACAGGGCAGTAATCAATGAGCTGTGGAGGATGAGGCAGGAGGATAGAGAGTTCCAGGACAGCCTGGGAAACATTTAACCTGCAGCCATACCACTGTGGCATCTGATCCCATCAGATCTTAGAAGCTAAGCAGGGTCAGGCCTGGGAACACCAAGTGATGTAGGCTTGGGAGAAGGACCTGGCAACACACTCCCAAAAAACAATCAGCTATTGAAAAATCCGGGCTGGGATTTGGCTCAGTTGGTAGAGCGCTGCGCTGCAGTCTCTGAGGACCCGAGTTCAATTCCCAGCGCCGCAAAAACGGGAGAAGGACCTGGCAATCCACTCCCAAGGCAATCCCGAAATAGTCAGCCATTGAAAACCCTATGAGGGTCGCTATGAGTTGGATACCGACTCGACAGCACCTAACAACAACAACAACATTGAAAAATCCTATGAACAGCAGAGAAGTACTAATAGTGTTTCATCTGTTGTATGTAAGGTCACTATAAGTCAGACACTGACTCAACGGCACCTAACAACAAATAAATTATGTTTCATCCCCGCTCTGGAGTACTTACTACATAAAAAAATCTTTCAAGAAGAACTGTTAAATGGGAGTGGGGAGCAAAACAAGCTGAGAAACAGCTCGTAAATAAAATAATAGCTAACAAGTTAGGACTTCTGGAATGGCAGAGTGAGGACCCTGGTAAATTCACTCCTCCATAAAACCAACAAAACTACAGGCAAAATTATAAAAATCAATTCTTTTAAAAGAAACCTGGAAATTAACCAAAAACCTAAAGCAATCTGAGGAAAATTTATTTTTAAAAAAACTTACTGAAACTCTGTAAGAACACCTTATGACATTTTTTAACTTGGCCTATTCCCATCCATGTCCCTCTCCCCAGCTCCACAGTCACCCTGAAAATCAGCTAAGTCACAATCACAGTAGCTATGAAAAACAGCAGTCTTATGGCCACCAGAGGGGGCAGACTGGGTTTGGAGTTTCTCAAAAAGTGCCATCCTCAGAGTATTGTCACTATTTGACCTATCTCAGGTTGGATACTGACTCGATGGCACTTAACAACGACAACATAGCTCCCTGGGAAAACTCTTGTTTATAGAGTGGTTTCATTATTTGACCTGACTCAGAGCTTTTGCCTTGAGAAAAGCTCTCTCTGTAGTGCATTTGTCAAAAGCAATCAGCTACAATTTGTTTAGCATGACAGCAATCTGATGTAGTCAAATACTCAAAAGGAAGATCTAGATGTCCATAGTGGGCAGATCTAAAGAGTTCCCATATATTTCTAGAGATCTAGAAGCCTATCATAGTGTGACAGATTCCTCCAGGCTGGACATGATCACCAACGTCCTAAATTAGAGCAGTTATGGATGACCTGAGAGAACCTGGCCCAGAGTCTTAGCAAGAAAAATAATGTTGTTGTTGTTGTTGTTGTTGTTGTTGTTGTTGTTGTTGTTGTTGTTGTTGTTGTTGTTGTTGTTGTTGTTGTTGTTGTTGTTGTTGTTGTTGTTGTCGTCGTCGTCGTTGTTGTTGTCGTCGTCGTCGTTGTTGTGTGCCGTCGAGTCGGTATCCGACTCATAGCGACCCTCATAGGGTTTTCAATGGCAGATTGCTTCAGGATTGCCTTGGGAGTGGATTGCCAGGTCCTTCTCCCATTTTTGCAGTGCTGGGAATTGAACTCGGGACCTCAGAGACTGCAGCGCAGCGCTCTACCAACTGAGCTAAATCCCAGCCCAGCAACAAAAATAGGATCAACTATATAGCTGAGGATTGTGCTAATAATGGTAGAGGGCCTGTGAGCATTTTCTAGTGGAGGGAGAGGGAAGGCCACAAGAGGGGGCCCTCAGGAGACCTTTTCCCCCCATGTCTCCGACCATTATGTAAGAGGGAAATGATTAGCTGGGGACAGAACTCGTCAGTGGTACAGTTTCCCATGGGACTGCTTGGTGGGAACTCCTCAGAGGGATCCTTCCTAGTGTTAGAGCTGTACATAAGTGCTGTGCAATGCTCTATGTGAGTCACCCAAAATATGATCTGTCCTTTGAGCTGTTTGTCACATCTTGGATTCTGGGGGTGAATGAATACCTCCCTGGCATCTACCCAGGAAAAGTAGTTAATGCAACAATTATATGCATTTGTAGAGCTGTGTACCTGCCCACAAAAGACCAGAGAAAGCAATTATCAATCTGGCTAACATTAAGGTTCTGTGTAAGCCAGAGTAAGGGTGAAGATGGAAGTGTAAACTACCTGCATGAATGTTGAAAGTGTGACCCAAATGCCATAGAACCCCCTCACCACTGGCAAAAGGTGGAAAAATTATTGTTTTAAGTCATTTAAAGAAACATGTGAGAATTCAATAGTTTATCCCTAAACTAACTGAGCACAGGCATGTTGTTTATACTACAGGTAATATAAACCTTATAGAATTGGTCCTAAAAAGTTACTAAACAAGAGAACAACAAAAATGAACAAACAACAAAATAGCAACAACAGAAAATCTGGAGTAGGGGCAAGATGTGATCCTGAGTTGAAAAATTATATTATATAAAATGCCCACCTTTCAACAAAACATTATAAGACAAAGAAATAGGAAAGTATGGTCCATATGCAGGGGTAGTGAGGAAAGCAGTGAATAGAAGTTCCCTAAAGAAGCTCAGACATGGGTTTCTTAGACGATGACCCAAAGACGGTTTTATAAATACTTTCAAAGAACTAAAGGAAACTATGTCTAAAAAATAAAATATGAAAATGATATCTTACCAAATATAGAATATCAGTAAAATATAGAAGTTTTTAAAAGATCCAAAAGGAAATTCTAAAATTGAGCCAGGTGTGGTGGTGCACATCTATAATCCCAATATTCAAAAGGCTATGTACAAAGACAATGAGTTCAAAGCCTGCCTTGGCTGCATAGCAAGAATCTGCCAAAAGAAAAAAAGAAAAGGAAAAGAAAATCTAAAATTGAAAAGTACAATAATGAAATGAAAACTTCCCTAGAAGGGTTCAATAGCACATCTGAGTTGGCTAAAAATAGAATCATAGAATTCAAAGATACGTCAAGTAAGATAATCCAGTCTGTGTAACAGAAAGTAAAGAAGGAATGAAGAAAAATGAAAAGAACCTCAAAGACCTGTAGCATACTAACATACATATATTGGAAGTTCCATAAGGAGGAGAGAATGGGATAAAGAAGCAGGTAGACTATTTGAAGAAATCATGATCAAAGTCTTCACAAACTTAATGAAGAATTTTGATGTACTTGCTCAAGAAACTCAATGAACTCCAAATAGGATAAACCCAAAATTATCTAAACTCAGACAGATCATAGTTAAACTGTTTAAAGGAAAAGATAGACTCTTTAAAGCACCAAGAAGGAAGCAACTAATCATGTACAAGTGATCCTCAGTAAGACTAACAAGAACATTCTCATCAGAAACCATTGAGGCCAGAGTATATTAAAATGACATACTTAAATTGAAAGGAAAAAATTGTCAATCAAGAATTCTGTATTTCAGAGCTGGGCCCCATGGTACACATCTATAATCCCTGCAACTAATTCAGGAGGCTGAGGCAGCAGGATCATGAGTTCAAGGTGAGAGACAGCCTGTGCAACTTAAAATAAAATAAAATAAAATATTAAATAAATAAAACTCAAAATAAAATACAAAAGAGGGGCTGGGGGTTTAGGTCAGTATTAGAGCACTTGCTTAGTATGTGCAAGACCCTGAGTTCAACATCTGGCACTGCAAAAAATAAAACCTATATTTGACAAAAACTATCTTTTAAAACTGAAAAAATTAATTTATTTCCAGATGAACAAAAATTGAAGCATTTTTCACTAGCAAACTTGACATACAATAAATACTTAACAGAGTCCTTTAGTTTGAAATGAAAGGACTAAGCAGCAACTCATAATCACCAGTAAAGGTAACTATATAAGTAAATATAAACAACAATATAAATGCATTTTTGTAACTTTTTTCTTCTTTTATCATATTTAAAACACAACTGCATAAAGAAGTAGTTATAAAATTTTTGTTGATGTGGTAATAGTATATAAAAATATTACTTCTGTGACAATACTAACAGAAAGGAATGAAGAGGGAGTGGAGCCATATTGGAGCAAAGGTTATGTATACTATTAAAATTAAGATAGTATTAATTTGGACCAGATCTTTTTAAAATGGTAATTATAATCCTTAGGGCAATCACTAAGAAAATAACTCAAAAGATATACACTAACAGATAAAGAACAAAGTAATTAAAACAACAAACTACAAAATAATTAAAATAGCATAGTAGGAAATAACTATTTATCACAAAAGAAGGCAGGAATTGAAGGAAAGAGGTACAAAAATGGTATAAGATGTGCAGAAAACACGTAACAAAATGTCATAAGCCAGTCCTTCCTTATCAGTAATCACATTAAATGTAAGTGGAGTAAGCACTCCAAATAAAAGAAATTGAAGGAATGGATAAAAACAAATGTGATTCAACTACATACTCACTATAAGAGACAAATAATATATTCAAAGACCCAAATAGTTTGAAAGTAAAAGGATGGAAAAATAGTACATGCAAACAGTAATCAAAAGAAAGCTGGAGTGGATATATTAATTGTGGACAAAATAGATTTTTAAGATGGATGTTTTACAATGATAAAAGAGTAAATTAAATTAAAAAGGATAATTTTAATATACATGAACCTAACAAAATAGCCTTAGAACACATGAAACTAAAATTGACATGATTGAAGAGAGAAATAGATAATGCAACAATAACATTTTGGATTCCTTAACACCCCACATTCAACAATAGGCATAAAAACTAGGCAGAAGATCAACAAAGGAGTAGAAAACATTAACAACACTACCAAATCAATTGAATGGAAATATTTTGAATACTCTGCCTAACAGCAGTAGACTACACAATTTTTCCAAGTGCACATGGAACATTGTCCGGGATACATTTATGAAAATCCACAAAACAAGTACAGTATTAACAAAATTTAAAGGAGTAAAATTATATGAAGTCTGCTAGGTATCCAAAAAGATGTTATGTTAGAAATAAAAAAGAAGGAAATTAGGGAACTCTACAAGCATTTCTTTGCTATTCATAGAGTTTTCAATGGCTAGTTGTTTCGGGACTGGTTTGCCAGTGCCTCCTCCCTAGTGTGTCTTAGTCTGGAAGCTCAGCTGAAACCTGTCCACCATGGGTACCCCTGCTGGTATCTGAGATACCAGCAGCATAGCTTTCAGCCTCATTGCAACACACAAGCCACCACAGTGCGGCAAACTGACAGACGTGTGAGGGACTGACAAATGATAGGAGGCCAGACGAGTTGTGTCATGACATAAAAGATATCATTCAAGAAGGAAGCAAAAACTTATTAAAAAGACAAGAAAAAAAGAAAAGACCAAATTACATGTCAAAAGAGACAGTAGAAATTGCCCTTGAACGTGGAGGTGCTAAAGGAAAAGGAAGACATGATGAAGTTAAGCAACTAAACAGAAAATTTCAGAAGGCAGCACGAGAACACAAAAACAAATATTATAATGACATGTGCAAAGAGCTGGAGGCAGACAACCAAAAGGAAAGAACACGCTTTGTGTTTCTCAAGCTTAAGGAAGTGAAGAAAAAATTCAAGCCTCGAGTGGCAGTAGTGAAAGATTCTACAGGGAAAATATTAAATGATGCAAGAAACATCAAAAGAAGATGGAAGTAATACACAGAGTCATTATACAAGAAAGAATTGGTAGATGACCAACCATTCCAAGAGGTTGCATATGAAGAGGAACCAATGGTGTTGAAGGACGAAGTGGAAGCTGCCTTGAAAGAACTGGTGAAATACAAGGCTCCAGGAATTGATGGGATACCAATAGAGATGTTTCAACAAATAGATGCAGCACTGGAAGTGTTAACATGTTTATACCAACAGGTTTGGAAAACAGCTACTTGGCCAACTGACTGGATTTGTTGTTGTTGTTAGGTGCCATCGAGTCGGTATCCAACTCATAGTGACCCTCATAGGGTTTTCAATGGCTGAGTGCTTCGGGATTGCCTTGGAAGTGGATTGCCAGGCCCTTCTCCCATTTTTGTGGTGCTGGGAATTGAACTCAGGGCCTCAGAGACTGCAGCACAGCCCTCTACCCACTGAGCTAAATCCCAGCCCAACTGACTGGAAGCAATCCTTATCTGCGCCTATTGCCAAAAAAGGGGATCCAACTGAATGTGCAACCTATCAGACAATATCATTAATATTGCACACCAGCAAAATTCTACTAAAGATCACTCAGAAGCGACTGCAGCAGTATATAGACAGGGAATTACCATAAAATCAAGCAGGATTCAGAAGAGGGCAGGGAACCAGGGACATCATTGCTGATGTCAGGTGGATATTAGCTGAAAGCAAAGAATATCAGCAAGATGTCTATCTATGTTTTATTGACTATGCAAAAGCATTTGATTGTGTGGATCATAACAAATTATGGATAACACTTCAGAAAATAGGAATACCAGAACACCTAATTGTGCTCATGAGAAATCTGTCCATGAACCAGGAGGCAGTTGTTCGAATAGAACTAGGAAACACTGAGTGGTTTAAAGTTGAGAAAGGTGTGCATCAGGGCTGTATACTTTCACCCTATCTCTTCAATTTATACACTGAGCAAATAATCCGAGAAGCTGGACTTTATGAGGAAGAACGCGGCATCAGGATTGGACGAAGACTCATTAACCACCTGCGTTATGCAGATGACACCACTCTGCTTGCTGAAAGTGAAGAGGATTTAAAACATTTACTGGTGAAGATCAAAGATCATAGCCTTCAATATGGGTTGCGACTAAATATCAACAAAACAAAAATCCTTATGACTGGGTCAGTACGTGCCTTCACAATAAATGGAGAAAAGATTGAGGTTGTCCAAGATTTTGCTTTGCTTGGCTCTATAATCAACACCCATGGAAGCAGCAGTCAAGAAATCAAAAGACGCATTGCTCTAGAAAAGCTGTGGCAAAGTATCTCTTTAGAGTATTGAAAAGCGAAGATGTCACATCGAAGACGAAGGTGTATCTGACTCATGCCATGATATTTTCAGTTGCATTATATGGTTGTGAAAGCTGGACATTGAACAAGGGAGACAGGAAAAGAATTGATGCTTTTGAATTGTGGTGTGGGAGACGTCTATTGAATATACCATGGACTGCCAAAAGAACCAACAAATCTGTCCTAGAAGAAGTGCAACCAGAGTGCTCCTTGAAAGCAAGAATAGCTAGACTGCGTCCTACATATTTCAGACATGTAGTCAGGAGAGATCAATCCCTAGAAAAAGACATCATGTTTGGGAGAGTGGCAGGTCAACACAAAAGAGGAAAACCCTCCACCAGATGGATTGACACAGTGTCTGCAACAATGGGCTTAAACATAAATAAGATCGTTTGCCTGGCACCGAATTGCCAAGTGTTTCGATCTGCTGTACATAGGGTCGCTATGAGTCAGACCCGACTCGACAGCACCTAACAACAAAAAGCATTTCGATGGGAGAAGGATGTGGCAATCCACTCCTGAAACAATCAGCCATTGAAAACCCTATGAGGGTTGCTATGAGTTGGACTTGACTCATTGGCACCTAACAACAGTAACAACAACAACAAGCATTTGGAAGTGTAACAAATCATTTCCATAACCCTCATATGTCAGAAAAGAAATTCCAAGGGAAAGTATAAAATACTTTAATCTAAATTAAAATAAAAGTACACATAACAAAATTTCTTACATGCACCTGTTATGGTTTGGATATAAATTTCCCCAAAATGTCATGTGTTTAAATGTTGGGTCCTAGCTGGTGGTGTTGTTCTGAGAGACTATGGAACCTTAGGAGGCAGGATCTAGTTTGGCAGCAATGAGTCACTAGTTGGGGGGCCTTAGAGGTTTCTTCCCAGACCCTGGTTCTGGTAAGCTTTCTGTGCTTCCTTATCACAAAGATGTAAGATAGTATGCCAGGGACCTTGTTGCATGATGCTGACACACCTGCCCCACCACCATTATGGACTGATCATCTAATTGTGAGCCCCTCAGTGTCTTTTCTCCCAAAAATTTCCCTCAGTCAGTTTCTCTGCCACAGTGATGACAATCTGACTAATACAGCACCTAAAGTAGTACTTAATAGGAAATTTATGTCTTTAAATGGCTATAATACCATATATTCTTGAATCTAATCCACACCTTTTCAAGAGTTTTAGAGGGCTACAAAATCAAGTGTGGATTAAAATTGCATGCAGATTGTATTCGCAGTAGAGAGTGCAAATCCAATCTGCACGTGATTCTAATCCACAATCTAAAACTCTTAGAAGGGTGTGGGTTAGAATCAAGACTATATGGTAAAATGAGATCTCAAATCAATAATCTAAACTTCTACTTTAAGAAACTAGAAAATGAAGCTGGGCATGGTGGCACATGCTTGTAATCCCGGCACTCAGGAGGCTGAGGCAGGAAGATCTTGAGTGTGGGGTCAATCTTGGTTACAAAGTAAGACCTTGTCTCAAAAAAAAAGTGTATCCTATAAATATTCACGTGACAAAATAGGCTTTTTTGACCTTGGCATGATGGTGCATACCTATAATCCCAGCACTCAGGAGGCTGAACAGCAAGGATCGATGCAAGATCAAGGCCAGCCTGGGCTACACAGTGAGACCCTGTGTCAAAAAAAAAATGAATAGAAGAAAGACAGAAAAGAGAAAAAGAAAGAAACTAGAAGACGGAGGGCAAATTAATCACAATGCAAGCAGAAGGATATAATAGAGATTAGTGTGGAACCAATTGCCTTAGAAAATAGAAAAGCAATAAAGAAAATCAATAAAACCAAAGTTAATTCTTTGAAAAGTTCAAAAAATTAGTAAACCTTTAGCTAAACTGACCAAAGAAAAAAGAGAGAAGATTCAAATTATGAAAATCGTGAATAAAACAGTAGACGTCACTACCAACTTCAGAGAAACAAAAGCATTGTAAGGGAACACCATGAACAATTTTATGGAGCCAAGTTAGTTAACCTACATAAAATAGATAAATCCCTAGGATAAAACAAACTACCTAACTCGACTCAAAAAGAAACAGAAAATTTGTATAGATTTGTAACAAGAGGTTTAATTGTTGTTGTTGTTGTTGTTGTTAGGTGCCGTCGAGTCGGTATCCAACTCATAGCGACCCTCTGTTCAACAGGGGAAACACTATTGTCAGTGCTTCTCTGCTGTGCATAGGGTTTTCAATGGCAGATTGATTTTTGGGAGGGGGTTGCCAGGTCCTTCTCCCAAGTCTACAGCTTCTGGTGTTCCCAGGTGGTCTCCCATCCAGGTACTAACCAGGCCTGACCCTGCTTAGCTTCTGAGATCTGACGGGATCGATGCCACAGGGCTACCACTGCAGGCGAGGCTTAATTAGGAATCAATAAATTTACAGAAGAAAAACCCTGATTCACAAGGCTTCACTAGTTCATTCCATCAAACATTTAAAGAAAAATTAATACCAATCCTTCACAAACTCTTCCAAAAATTAAAATGGGAGGACAGTGTTACCCTGACACCAAAATCAGACAAACATATCAAAGAAAAACTGTCAACCAATATCCCTTATGAATACAGGCACAAAAACCATGAACAAATTGCCAGCAAACCAAATCCAGCAATATAAAGAAAATTTATACTTTATGACCACGTAGGATTTATTGTAGGACTGCAAAGTTGATTCCAGATATACAAAACAATCAATGCAATAATATACCTAAAATTATCAAGTAAGATATTCAAAAAACACAAAAATCACATGATCATTTCTGTAGATACAGAAAAGCTTTTTGACTAAATGAAACATTCATTCATGGTAAAAATATTCAACTAGGAGTAGGAGAGAATTTCTTCAACTTAATAAAGGGACATTTATGAAAATCCCCAAGCTAACACCACACTTACTTATAAAATACTGAAATCTTTCCTCTAAAATAAGGAACAAGAGAAAAGTATCTGTTCTTGTTATTTTCTTATGTTTTGAGATAAGGTCTTGCTATGTAGCACAGGCTGGCCTCAAACTCGAGATCCTCCTGCCTTAGCCTCCCAAATGCTGAGATTACAGGTGTGTGGTACCACACCTGGCTCTGTTCTGTTTTTATTCAACATGGTACTGGAGGTTCTATCCAGAGCAACTAAGCAAGAAAAAGAAATCAAATCTTCTATACTGGAAAGGTAGACGTTCAACTACTCTATTTGCATATGATGTAATTTTGCATATAGGAAATCGTAAGGTATCCACAAAACAAAACCTATTAGAAATACATCAAGGCCACAGGATATAAGATCAATGCATGAAAATCAATTGCATTTCAGTACACAAAAAATGAAATGTCCAAAAATCAAATTAAGAATGCTACTTCATTTAAAATAGCATCAAATAAATAAAATACTTAGAAAGAAGTGTAATATGTCCACATAAAGGCTTGCATGAAAACATTCACAGGATCATTCACAGAATCAATTTAAATGTCCATGTTATGGTCTGGGTCCAAAATGTCCCCAAAGGTCATATGTTTGAATATTTGGTCCCCAGCTAGTGGCACTATCCTAGGAGGTTATGGAACTTTGGGAGGCAGGAATCTCACTTTGTGGAAGCAGGTCACTGGGGGAGGGGGCCGTTGGAGGTTTTTAGCTGGGTCTGTGGTTTTTGTTCCTCTCTACTTTGTGATCACCAAGATGTGAGTTTCTCTGACATTTGCCCTGCTGTCATGCTTTCCATACTTCTATGGGTTAAGATCCTTTTAAGGTGAGGCCCCAATAAATCGTTCCTCCCATAAATTTGTTTTGATCTTTTTCTCTGCCATAGTGACAAAGAAGCTGACTAACACAGTCCATCAACTGGCAAATGAATAGACAGCGTGATATATCCATGCAATGTAATACTACTGGGCAATAAAAAGGGAAAAATTACTATACATGTTACATCATAGATGATCCTCAAAAGGATTTTGTGAAGTGCAAGACATTAGACACAAGAGACCAAATATTGTATAATTCCATTTATATGAAATGTCTAGAAAAGAGAAAATAGATTAATGATTGCATATAGTTGAGGGTAAGAACAGTGATTAACTGTAAATAAGCACAAAGGATCTTAGTGGAAGGTGTGAAAATATTCTAAAATTGATTTATGGTGATGATTCTACCACTCAGTAATGTTAGTAAAAATCATTGAGTTGTACATTTGAAATGAGTGAATTTTATATGTAAAATATATTTCAACAAATCCTTATAAAAATTAGCCATGCATTGTGGCACACACCCATAATCCCAGCAATTTGGGAGGCTAAGGCAGGGGGATTACAAATTCAAGGTCAGGGGCAGTCTGGCCAACTTAGGGTACAGGTCAGTGGTAAAGCACTTGCATAAAATGATCAAGGCCCTGAGTTCAATGCCCTGTACTGAAAAAAAATTAGAACTGACATTTATATAGCATTTAGTATGTACCAGACACTGTTATGTGCTTGGCCTATAGCAACTCATTTAGTCCTTATAAGAGCCCTATGAAGTAGATAATATTTTTACCTTTTTATAAACAAAGAAAGTGAGGTATAGAGAGATTAGGTAATTTACCACAGAGCACATAGCCAGTAAGTGGTAGAGATGGGATCCAAACCCAGTCACCTTGGCTCTATAATCTGTGTTCTGAACCATGGCTCTCCATTTGTAGGAGGAAAAAAGGGAATTTACAGATATACTTGTATGTGGAAATGTGTGGAAGGAATCACAAGGAACTTTAATTGATGATCTTCTCTGTAGAATAGGAATGAAGGTGGGCAGGAGAAAGTGTCTTTCACATAATACTTCATACCTCCTTGAACTCTGAAATTTTACACATTTTATAATAATGTACACATTCATTTTGTGGATAAGAAACATCTATTTTTAGATCAAAATATTGATTATCTTTGATTTGTTAGAATACACATTTTTATTTTCTCTGAACTTTTTTTTTATCTTTTCCAAATTCTTTGGGATATGTCTTCAGGACAAGTTCTCAAATAATCACCATGACACATTTTCTATTACATTCCATCCTACCAATGTCAAGGGCCCCAAGATTGGGTTGAAGCCAGGAAGGAATGGATGGGGGCTGAGAGAGATTATTAAAGAAGGGCCTGTGTTGTTTACTCTGTTTGGGCATAACTGTGATTGGGCTGGATTCAGGGCTGCAATGAGCTGTGGTGGACAGCTCCCAATGCCCAAGGTCCCCTGAGTCACACCAGGAGGGCTAGTTGCTTGAGAAGTGGCTGCTGTTGTGCAGGGTCATAGATTCTGTGCATGCAAGTGCATATGAACAAACTACCCTATTTAATGAAAACATGAATTTGGATTTGTGCCTACAGAGTAAGAGTGATTCTACCTCTGGCACATGTGTGCAGCAGAGTTTTATTTATTTGTTTTCTTGTGGTTTTTTTTAACTTAATAAAGATATTCACATGGGAATATGTTATGAAAGCTACTGTTGCAGAGTATATTTACTAACATAAAAATATTAGCTTATAAACTTCAGGAAGCATTAGACTAAAAAAGCTGCATAAAGAAAATGGGAAGAGTTAATATTTAAATATGTTGTTGTTGTTGTTGTTAGGTGCCATCCAGTCGGTATCCAACTCATAGCGACCCTCATAGAGTTTTCAATGGCTGACTGGGGATTGCCAGGTCCTTCTCCCATTTTCACGGTGCTGGGAATTGAACTCGGGACCTCAGAGACTGCAGCCCAGCGCTCTACCAACTGAGCTAAATCCCAGCCCCAGGAGGAACAATAGGGTTTGTTTATTCTTCTTCTTGTTGTTGTTAGGTGTTGTGTCCGACTCATAGCAACCATTACAGGGTTTTCAATGGCTGATTATTTCAGGATTGCCTCAGGAGTGGATTACCATGTCCTTCTCCCACTTTTGCAGTACTCAGAATCAAACTCAGGACCTCAGATACTGCAGAGTGGTGCTCTACCAACTGAGCTAATGTTTATTCTTAATATGTACCTATTGTGTACTAACACCTTACAAGGGGATATTATGAGAAAATAGGATACTCTTTCATAAAGGCTTCCTTTTTAAAATTTTCATATTTAATAAAGATTGATTAAAAGATATTTGAAGGACAGAAATTTTTTACTTCTGTTCTGTGGTTATAGGCTTTGTCACATAGTTCCCTTTGCTATTAAGATGCAGGAAAATCAGGGGCTGAAGTTGTAGCTCAGCAGAACTCTTGTCTAGCATGCCCAAGGCCCTGGGTTCAATCCCTAGGACCACCCACACACACACACAAAAAAAGAAAAATTAAAACAACAACAAAAAAAAGCCGCAGCAAAATCTGATGAAAGCAGTGAAGACTTCAGAATCAGATTTAAGTTCAAATTTCAGATCTGCCATACACAACTCTCTGACCTTGGGCAAGTTATTTAACCCAATCCTCATCCTTTTTGGCAGGGTGGGAAGGTGAGGATAGCACTGCCTCCCTGGAGCAATTAGTTAAGTGCTCAATAAGCATTAGTTCACTCACCTCCATGCTGGAGAAGAAACTAAGTTAGAAAAAAAAGTCTTTGTGCTAATGATTTATCTTTTCTTACACGTCATTTTCCTGCTAAGGAAACATAGGTCCTTTCTGGACAGAGAGAAAATGTATGCATGCCATCCTTCACCTCCTCAAATCTCATGCCTTACCCAAGGTGTGTTGCCCTGGGTGTGTCCATAATGTAGCTACTCTAACGTTCCAGTGATGATTCTGAGTAGTTGTTTCACCTACTGCACACTATCTACATCTATGTCTGATTCAGTTGTGTATACCTGTGTCATATCAGTTTGATTTGATCTGAGCATGTTGCTACTAGATTTGTGTTTTCCCAGAAAGGTGATGAAAAAATTCTGTTCCAATAGAGAAAGCCCTTCTAATTCACCCTTTAAAATTTTTAATAAAAATTTTTAGGATGTGGTAATGAGACTACCATCCAATCTTACCCAAAGAACCCACGTTCACCTGATAAATGCATGTGGCAGAGCCAGTGATAATAAACTCTACAGCAACGGCCCCCAATTCCCGTAAACTGTAACACCCTGGTGAAAGAGCCAACTCATTCAACATCTAATGAGCGGCCAGTACTACCCATGCTCTGATGCCATAGGAGGGATGGCTTTAAATTTTTAAGTGTTCAAAACACCGAGCTTTTGGGTGTCGGAAGGCCAGGGGAATACAAGCAAGATGCTATGGTCAACAATCAACTACAGTGCATGACCTGAAAGTATGAGGTTAGTCCTATCGATCATCTATAATTAATTCCTCAAAGTAAGGTCAGTATAATCTAAGAGCAGGAAGTCAAATACCAAGCCTTTGAGGGCTGCCACACTGAAAAAGGAAGAGGAATTTTATAGTAAACTAGAAACAACAAAAGAATAAAAAGGAAGAAAATGAGGGTATTACAAGGTCAAAATAAAACCAGAACAGAAATTTCAGTGGCATCAAATGCAGCAAAGAACTCAAGAAAGAGAAGCAGCAAAAAGTGATTTGACCAGGAGGAAGTTAGCGATGGTTTCTGAGGTTAAGCGGTTTCTGACTGAGCAAGTGGTTTCTATTATATAAACAGTGGCTTATATCGAATGAGATATTTAGATCAACAACTTATTTTACCCAGAACATTAAATGGCTATTATAATTAGACTCACTCACTCATTCATTTATTCCATTAGCATTTACTGTGCTCCTACAAGCACCTAACTCCACAGGGTAGGGATACCTAATAGAAAAGTCATAATTAAATCACAGTGGCTCTTCTCTCACAAGCAATCTGGACAAACTTTTAACCATGGACTTAAAATGAGTCTCATTTCCCTACAACTATTTCAATTTTTATATTCTTTTCTACTACATTAGCCTTTTGGTTTCCCTTTTTAATTAGGAAGGTTTGGTTTGCCAATGTAAAAGGGCAGGAAACTTAAAAAAATAGTCTCAAAGTATGCTGTGAGGAAAAGCAGAAATGGTATTTATGTCTTGTGTTAGATTTATCTTCTACAAACACAAAAGCCCACACAAAATAGTCCAAAGAAACCAAAGTTTCCTCAGTTTCACACAAAAAAATGTTTATATTGCCTTGCATCTCATAATTTAACAGATTTGTTTGGCCACATCACTGGCAAAATATCAACAGGAGGTTAAAAACAGCAAGTCTCAAAGAACCTTATGTGAGCTGTGAGGCAAACAGAAATGGTATTTATACCTTGTATTAGTTATTTGTTTCCACAAAAGTTTGATGCCTACAACATAAACTCAACAACCCACATAGAAGAGGCCATGGAAAGCTACCAAGGTTTCCACATTTTCAGAAAATATACCTACAGATCTCTGCTTCTGAAAGTGGAGTTCAGAGCCTCCTTGCAGTGAGAAATCTGCTGCCTGGAAATAAAGCAACCCACAGGACACATTTGGCACATCAAAGATGGAGAATTATTTTAAATTTAAACACAGAGAAAAATAAAATTTGCCAGACTTTTTATAAAACAAAACTTCAAAGGAATTTTGTTATGAAGACCAAGGTCCAGGTCTGTGCCATTGAGAAAATTCATTCCCTCTGACATTAGGGCTACCACCACAGGAAGGCACAGATGTATTGTATCTGGTGGAAAGTGGTTATGCTTGACTTAGGCACTAGATCCCTTGCTCTAACCAGCTATCCTAATTTGTTGTTGTTAGGTGCCTTCGAGTCAGTGTCCAACTCATAGTGACCCTACCTACAACCTGGCAAAACACTATTGTCAATGCTTCTCTGTTATTCATAGGGTTTTCAATGGCTGATTTGGGGGAGTGAGTTGCTGGGTCCTTCTCCCAAGCCTTCAGCACCTGGTGTTCACAGGCAGTCTGCAATCCAAGTACTAACCAGGCCCCATCCTGCTTAGCTTCCGAGATCTGATGGGATCAGATGCCATAGTGGTATTGCTACAGGCTACCCTGATTCGCCTGCAGCTGTAGCCCTGTGGCATCTGATCCCGTCAGATCTCGGAAGCTAAGAAGGGTCAGGCCTGGTTAGTAGTTGGATGGGAGACCGCCTGGGAACACCAGAAGCTGTAGGCTTGGGAGAAGGACCTGGCAACCCCCTCCCAAAAATCAATCTGCCATTGAAAACCCTATGAACAGCAGAGAAGCACTGACAATAGTGTTTCCCCTGTTGTATAGAGGGTCGCTATGCAGTTGGATACCGACTCGACGGCACCTAACAACAACAAGCTACAATCAGATGCTAGTACTCACATACACCATCAGCTGTAAGGGACTTTTGCAACTGGTCATCCAAAATAAACCCACTTTAACAACAAATACAAACCCATTCGAGGTATAATGTGGTGGTGTTGGTTGGTTGTTTTTCAAACTTTCTATAGTTTTTTTCTTTTTAATAATGAAAGGAAATCTTTTAAAATTGACAAAAAAAACTTTTAGAAGTTTAAGGCCACCCTAGTGAAAAATGTCTATTTGAAAATTGCTCTGATCTTTTAAATATTTGCATCTTTACCTTCACTAATCCCAATAGCCAAAATCTGATTTACTGTATTTGGTGAGTCTCTGTTTCTCAACTTTTTCCTATCATTCTCATGTCAAAAGCTATCCAGGTCAAATATTCTAATGGAGAATACCTTTTTAGTGCAATAACTCCAAGCATTTTAACACATGTGGCTGAAATTCATTATTCCTATTTAACTAGTAATTTTTGTCCTTTTTATTTATTATGGCAATTGATTCACCTTAACATCAATTCAAGGACTGTGTGAACTGTGTGGCAATCAGAGATGAATCAGGTTCCACTAATGGAGGTATAAAGAGATTCAAAACCAAATAAATAATTCTCCCAGCTCAAGTTTTAATAATTAGTAATTTCCTTACTTCCCCGTACAGCTTTTTAAGGCAAATCAAACAGTCAAAATATTCTGACCTCCACAATGTTAAGCAGATGTTATTTCATAATATGAAATGTGATCCTATCACAAGGGAATAGTTTTTTAAACAAAGATATTAATTTTTTTAATGGCAGAGTCAAGGGCTCAACCTTATATTTCATACCTAAAGACTGGAATCCAAGTAGAAACACAGGGCTTCACTTTCTGAGTGGGAAACAACCATCCCAGCCGATTTTACAAAAATTGAACATGATTCTTTTAGAGGAAAACAAAGTTTTATATTTATTAATCAAGGACACAGACCCAAACTAAGACTATTAAAATTGACCATAATATTGACAATAATGTCTTATCAACTTGGTAAGGCAATTCTAGCTAAAGTTAATCAAGATAAGTTCCATTAAACTCTTAAGGAAAAGACAATAATTCTGACAGCATTAAAGCAATAATTCGTGCCTTTCAAATTACAAACATCAGTATAAATGCCTCAATTTGGAGGCAAAGAAATGTAAATTGTATGTGAAAACCTGATGTATCACAGAACATGAGTAGTTCCTTTGAGTCTCATGCGACTGTTAACACCACTGAGGAACTCCAATGATAGGCTCCATCCAAAGACTAGCTGAAATTAAATTATACGATGAGACTCTGCCTGTTAGCAGAACAGAGGCTAATGAACATCTCACCTTCTTGGTGTAAATTATACAATCAAACCGGATAATCTTGGCTGGTAAGAGGCCCATTCGGATTGGTCAATCCTCTGTCACACTACCTCAATAACAAACTCAAAAGGGTTGGGTTATGTTTCCATCAGTAACACTATATCAAAATAGCAAGTTCACAGCATTTTTCAAAGGCCCCACATTAAGAAAGATAAAACTCAAGAGAAGTATAGTATTACTTCATTTACAATTTACTAGCTCTTCCAGTGTTTCAGAGAGATACGGGGTTTCACTGATCTGACATGAACAGGATAGAAGGTGGACTCAGAACATAATGAACAAGTATCTTGATTGAATCAGGGTACTGGTGCAGTTTCTCAGCCTATTGGTAACTACTGTCGTCAGGCTCCATCCAGGCAATATTAAAATTCACAGCGGGAACCTAAGTATCCTAAAATTAAAGAAAACAAGTTAATATGATACCTAAATTCCAATATTTGTATTTCTTTGCCCACATTCTAATCTATTCCCACTAATGAATACCTTCTCATGTATTCCCAGTCAGTGGCTCAATTAAAATGTGAAGGGTGCCCTAAAGATCAATTCAGCCAACAGTTCTCACAGTATTTAACTATTTCCCCAAAACATGGTTCCTAGTTTGTCGTTGTTAGGTGCCATCTAGTCGTGTCCAATTCATAGCGACCCTCATATGGTTTTCAATGGCTATTTCAGGATTGCCTCAGGAGTGGATTGCCACATCCTTCTCCCACTTTTGTAGTGCTTGGAATTGAACCTGGGACCTCAGAGACTGCAGAGCTGTGCTTTACCAACTGAGCTAAATCCTTGGTACCTAGTTGAGCCAGATTTATTAATGGCACCACTGTAGCATCAGATCCTGTCAGATCTTGGAAGCTAAGCAGGGTCAGACCTCATTAGTACTTGGATGAGAGACCACCTGGGAACACCAGGTGCTGTAGGCTTGGGAGGAGGACCCAGCAAAAAAGAAACAATCCGTGATTGAAAACCCTATGAATAGCAGAGAAGCACTAACATTAGTGTTTTCCCTGTTGTACGTAGGGTCGCTATGAGTTGGATATTGACTCAACGGCACCTAACAACAACAGGAACAATAACAACAACAACATCAGTCCATGAAAGACATCTTTTCACCAAGAAATTAACATTCTCAAGCACTGATTAAGATGATGTGGTGAACTGGACACAGTGGTGTGATCCCAGTGACTCGGGAGGCTGATGCAAGCAGATGGTGAGTGAGGCCAGAACATCCTACATAACTTAGCAATCCTGACTCAAAAAAATTAAAAAGTGAACTTGGGGTACAGCCCAGTGGTAGAGTACTTGCAAAGTATGTGTGAGGCCCTGGGCTCAATCCCCAAGTACTGAAAAAAAAAAAAAGAAAAGACTGTGTAGTGAATGAAAACCAGATAAAGAACTAGGTGAAATACCAATATTGATCAACAGCAGAGTGTGTTTGCTAGGGAACCTCATGAATAAGATCACTATCAGATTCTTCATTTCTCCTCATTCTACGTCAAAATATGTGAGAAAGGGGATCACTTATGGTCTTTAGGTTGACATGTATATGTAAACACATAAACCTAGAAGGGATCTTCTATTGTATAAATGAGAAAGCATGCCAAGAAAAGCTGTTATTCCTGTGAGGCCATGCCTTATAGATAGAGACCTACCCTGCCTGTGCAGGGGATACACAGCACCAACAAGATTTGAATACGTTACTGGACAAGACCTAGGCAAACACAATCTCTGCACCACTTGCACAGGCTGGAGTAAACATCAACAGTAACTGGGGGGAGGGAGAACAAAATGAACACACCTTAAAGTTGGAGAGGAATAGGTCCATGTATACTCTGGTTACACTATTTCATACTGGTTATTTGTAATGGCACGAGAGAGGCAGTAGGCAAGAAAGATTCCAATTAGCTGGAAAGAAAATATAAACAAAATTAATCACAAAACAGCTTGAAGACCTTAGGATATAGATATATTCTCCTTTTTTGTACTTATTTCACCAATAATTTCCTTGCTTGAGTTTTTCTAGACAATTATGTTTGATACTCTGCAGCACATAGATCACATTCAAAGAATATAACTGAAGATTTACTACTATGATCCAGAACTTCAGAACTAACATGAAGAAAATCCACAAGTCATGAATTTTGGAGAAACCCTTGGTTACCAGAAAAAAATAAGGAAATGGCTTAGAATAAGCATCTTATCAAGTAAAATCTGTTTATGAGGCCAGGGATTTTCTTGTAAAGCAGTGCTATAATGATATAAGCCTCCAGCCTACCACTGTGGTGTCTGATCCCATCAGATCTCTGAAGCTAAGCAGGGTGGGACCTGGTTAGTACTTGGATGGGAGACTGCCTGGGAACATCAGATACTGTAGGCTTCGGAGAAGGACCCAGCAGCCCACTCCCAAAAATCAATCTGCCACTGAAAACCCTATGAATAGCCGAGAAGCACTGACAATAGTGTTTCCCCTGTTGTACTTAGGGTCGGTATGAGTCAGACACTGACTTGACAGCACCTAGCAACAACATAATGATATAAATGTTCTAGAACAGCTGTGCTGTCCAATAGACACTAGCTTAACGTGGCTACCGAGTACTTCAAATGGGGCTAAGTAACTGAGGTTTTAATTTTATTTAACAACTAGAACTGTCCAAAAAGGCTAGTGGCTATTGTATTAGTGTAGCTTTAGATAGTTAGGCATGCTACTTTATCAACACCTTAGGTTTAACTTTGCACCAGTCTTATTTCTACAAGGTTGAAGAGAGAAAAAAATTCTCATGCTCTAAAAAAATAATTTAGAGTCATAGTACAAACTTTTCATGCCACAATGAATAGCATAATTTAAGAAAGATAATTCAGCCTACAACATCTATGCAAAATAGGCACATAGTGAATGTGGGCTTGTATGATCTAAATTTGAATAGGGTAGACCTCACATGCAACTCACCTGGCAGCTGTGGCCTAGGAAAGAAAGATATTAATGTTTTAGGATCTTGACTGCCTGCAGAGAAAACAAGGTTTCCATCTATCTCATGTTTTGTTTAATTAACTAAGAAGTTACCAGCTCTTCCCACAGTTAACTGCTTTCAAAAAGACATATATCAGGATGAGGGGGTGACTCAGTGGTAGAACACTCACCTGGTATTCATGAGGCATTGGGTTTGACCCCAACACCTCAAAAAAAAAAAAAAAAAGACATGCACTGCTAGCAAATAAATCTTGCTATTTGTAGTTTCAAGGCAATGGAAATAAAAATTAAGAATATTCTGTAGTTGTGCAAAACAGTGTAGGAAAACCTAAGATCCAAGATATTCTGCCCTCCTTAAAGAAAACATGCTTAAATAATGACCAGATCACAAATCAAAATCAGAACTACATATCCAAGGTAAGTCCAACCACTTCACCATAAGAAAAAGTATTTCTACACTGTGACTAGTTGAGAGATTTGTGAAAATGTGATTTCTCTTAACATCGCCCTGGGGCCACTGAAGTAAAATCTTTAAGGCTTAAAAGTGAAAACATTCTAGCTTATACCTACAAGAGACATGAAACATTTCCCATGAAACAGCAAGGACTTACCTGGAAGCAAGCAACTCCAAAGGAAATTCCAGCAACAACCCCCATTTCTGACTCTATAATGGTCATCACCTTTATAAAACAGCCCTAAGGGGAAGGGAAAAAACATTAAGTACAATACAAGCTATGTGTGCTTTCAGTTGTGACAATGAATACTTTGATCAGACACCTACAGACAAAGATGACCTTTAGCTACCATTAGCCTTTATCATTTTATTGAAATCTTTTCTTTCATATGCTCTCAATCCCAACTATTTCCACCTTTTGAATTATGCATTTGAAAGTACTTGCTAGTTGTATGAAATCAAGACCACCTGCCCTGCCTATTTCAGTTATAGGTGTTAATCTGAGTAAAAATTAAATACTGAGTCAACTCAGTATCAAGTCTTCAAATATTGTCAAATAAAAAGTTTGAAAAGGCTCCTTACCTCATTGTTTACTTTATCTGCATCTCTCTGTGGAGAACAATCTTCAAGTTTACAGCAACTCTTGGGAAATCCTATTTCTGAGTAATAATTAGTATTTTTCCAATCTCTATAATCGGTGACACCGCAACAATGCAACTGAAAAATCCAACAAAAGCATTTATAGTTCATATTACAACTTTGTAGTCAAACATTTAACCTAATGTCACCTTCTATTGCAATGTGTGCTCAAAACAACATTTACTATAGTCAATCATCTCTCTCTTCAGTTGATTCAAGAGTTTTGCACTTGGTTCTAACACCAAGCGTTGCAGTTTTGAACGGGCCTTATTTTCCCGCTATACTTGGCATTAACAGTATTTATCTATGATGTAAGTGGAGAAGGAAGAGACCAGGGACATGTGAGAACACAACACAGATATGTCATTTAGTATCATCCCACACTTTTCACACAAGTGGACATCTAGTAGCCTGGCTCTATCCTTTCCTCTGAAGCACTATGGAATGTATTTTCCTCATGAGGAGCCACCTATAACCACTTACCGTACTTTGGATTTTGTCTACTGCTTCACTTCTATAATCTCCCGTAGAGTTGTACTGCTTCAAAGCTTTCTCATAATTATTCTTAAAGCTGTTCTTAATCTACAGCAAAAAAACATAGTGCCAATAAACAAATATTCTAGAAAGTTCTTTTGGTTTCAAGGTCAAATAAGGAATTCTAGCATCTGACCATGTAGGATAATTAACTTCCATGGTCCAATTTTGTCTTTTAATGGATATAGTTGAGGGGACTACTAAGCAAAACACTAGAATATAATGAGTTCAAAATGTAGTGGGAGGCATGTATTTATCTAGGTAGCAGCCCTGTACTGCTTATTCCACATATCACTTCCAAATATTTCTCCACTTTGTCTAAATTTGATGCCTATGGAATTAGCTACAAAACTTTACTTTGGAGGATTATACTAACAGTTCATAAAACATTCTCATTAATAAGCCATCACTACTTCCTCAATGATTTCCCAACAACTACAGGTTTACTTGATTTCCATATGATTTTTAATATTTCAGCATGATGATTTGCATTAAGTATGGCCAGTCATTTCAAAATATGTGGCCTAAGTGGAGAAGGTCAGTCTATCAGTAAAGTTAAAAACTGTACTATCTCCACTTTACTGGGTACTTATACACAGAGTAATAACTGGAAATTAATGTAATTATGGGGACCTTTAATTTTCTTCTGATGATTATTAATCTACAAATTTGCAAATTTTCATTTATATTAAAAGTAGGCTGGAAGCTTTAATAGAAAGCCATTTGTGTAATACAGATTGAAAATTCAACTTTAAATACAGCTGTGACTGATTTTTAAACTATTAAAGCTGTCTAACTCTACTACTTGGGGCTGAGATTTAGCTCAGTTGGTAGAGCACCACTCTGCAATTTCTGAGTTTCCAGGTTCAATTCCCAGCACCGCAAAAATGGGAGAAGGACATGGCAATCCACTCCTGAGGCAATCTGGAAACAATCAGCCACTGAAAACTCTATGAGGGCTGCTATGAGTCGGACGCAACTGGACAGCACCTAAAAACAACAATAAATCTGCTACTAAAATTAATCCATGTTTATTTTAGAGGATAAACTTTAACATATTAAGGTTCCCTAATACAGGCTCGCCTGTAGCCATAGCCCTGCAGCATCGGATCCCATTAGATCTTAGAAGCTAAGCAGGGTCAGGCCTGGTTAGTACTTGGATGGGAGAACACCTGGGAACACCAGGTACTGTAGGCTTGGGAGAAGGACCTGGCAATCCACTCCCAAAAATCAATCCATCACTGAAAACCCTATGAACAACAGAGAAGCACTGACAGTAGTGCTTGCCTGTTGTAGGTAGGGTCGCTATAAGTCAGATGCCCAACTCCACAGCACCTAACAACAACAATAATACAGGCTTGGGACTGGGGTTTAGCTCAGTTGGTAGAGTGCTACTCTGCACTTTCTGAGGCCTTGGGTTCGATCCCCAGCACCACAAAAATGGGAGAAGGACCTGGTAGCCCACTCCCGAAACAATCCTGAAACAGCCATTGAAAACCCAGTGAGCATCACTATGAGTATGACCTCACTCAATAGCACCTAACAAAAACAACAACAGTATAGGCTTACCTCATGTCTGAAAACAAATCCAACGATGGCAGCAACCAGTTCGACCAAAAAAATGAGAGTCAGAAACATTGCGTACTACAGGATTAAGAAGAAAGTTCAAGTTAGCATAAATAAGATATATCACACCTGCAAAGGTAGCCAAATGGAAAAAAAATATTCTCAATCAGTTCAGCATATTTTTGTTGAAAAAGACAGGGAAAGCAATAGCAACACATCTATTTGAAAGTGGAAATTGGCAGCTAAACTGCTACTTAGCAAGTTTTCATAAGGAATAGGAAAAAATTGTAAAGGGCTGCGGCCAGTTCTAAGAAACAAAGCCTACAACATGTAAGACTTTTCTTAAACAAAACAAAAACAAAAAACAAAACAAAAATCCATTCTAAGGAAAACAAGGACTCACCAGTTTTAGCATCCATGCAGAACCCCGGCAGGTAGCAAAACAACCAAAGGTGCCCAAAAGAATAATGACAGTGCCAGTGCCAATGAGCACAAAGGGGACATTGGTAGCCTTCTCATTTAAAAGGGAAAAATAATTTTCCAGGCTCACTTTCCCCCAAATGCCAACAGCAAGAAGGATAACACCAGTGATCTACGTGAAAAATCAGAACAGAAAACGCTTAGGCACAGTATACATTAGCATCTTCAAATCACTAACCAGGAAGTATGTAAGACACAATGGGTGTGAGAATTAATTTAGAAGTCTGATTGGCCACAGATTGTAGCAGGGATACGACAGCCAAGGGGCAAGGCTGGAAGAGGGGAGAGGGACCTGCGCACAAAACTAAGCTGTGTTCTTTAAATTCATCTGTTTTATTGTGTAAACACAAGCCCATGGTATATTTGCCCTCGAGATCAAAACTTCCTTGACCGGTTTATTCCCCGCCTTAGGCAGAAACCTTCCTGGAAGAACAGAAAGTGTTTCACAGCTCTAGAAACTTTCCCCAGCCCCCACTTCTACCCCCAATTTAGAGATGAACACAGGATACAAAGGCATGTACACAAAAGCGGCCCGAGAATAGGTTGGCGGGAGTGGAGCTATCCCATACTTACCTGCAAACGCTCCCCTCTTATGAAGCAGCGAAAAGAAAGGCATTATTATGCAAGGGAGCCCTCAAAGGGCGTCTCCAACGATCGCGGACACCCTTGTACAGGGGTTTAACTCCCTTCCTTGCCTCCCGCATCGAATTCGAACGCTTGGGACGTCTGGGTCCCAGTTCAGCCTGTTAGCAGCTGACATCCCGCACCCTGACTCCAGCGCCCACGCGACACGCGAGCGCCGAAGTCGGCCCCCAGCCACTCGTCGCCCGCACTGGGGTCCCAGAAGCGACCGCCGCCCAAACCCCACCCCACTCGGGACCTGAGTTCCCTCCGCTTGGGGTCACACACACCCCACACACCGAAGCCCTGGGATCCCTGGCCGTCCCCGTTTCTCACCCAAAAGATGAAAGTGTAGATCAAGAGAACGCTCTTGAAACAAGTAATAACTGGTTTAGTCTGCAGTCTCCGAGACGGGGACGCCATGACTACCCCGAGACCCTGCACCACCGCACCAAGCAGTCGAACAGAGCAAGACGCGGAGTCCCGAGTTTACCCGGAAAGTGCCGAAAACTTACGAGCGTCCACAACTGAGAAGAGCCGGAAACACCGTCAATTTTCTTCAGGGTAAAGTCTGGGAGGCTGTCCGGGAAGTGGCGACAATTTCCGAACGTCCCCTGCCGAAGGGAAGTGAAAACTACACAAAAATTCAAGTGTCAGAAATTTCAAATCTTTTAAATGGAAGTTTCTTCGTTTTCTTCTCTCCCCAGGAATCTTTCCCGCCCTTCAACTTCATTGTGTTGTTTCTATCACCAGAACCGCCAGCAGCGCACTAAGATTCGGCCTCCCCGGCCCCGGTGTCCTAAAAGGAAGGAAAGAATGAAAAAAAAAAGTTAGAAGTGACCTAAGACCATGTTATTACATGGGAAAATGTCCACAGAAATACATTTCCAAAGAGGAACAAAGCAGATTGAAAGTAGTATGTAAGGTTGCATGTGTTTAGACAAACTCTGAAAGGAAAACTAAAATTTACCTGAGTGGTGGAATTTGGCTGTTTTTTTTTTTTTTCCTTACTTGTCTTGTGTTTTTCAATTTGTGAACATTGTTTTATAGGATTGGGGGGATACGAATGAACGAATTAAGGGAAATAATCACTTGTTGAAAGATTTTCAAAGCTAGGTGTTAAAAATAATGAATTTTAGAATTTCCTTCGGGAGTTTGCAAAACTCCATTATCCCTTTCCTTACTTATCCCCTAAGTAATTGGAAAATTGAGGAAATGAAGTTCAGCCATTACCTGCAAACTTTTAAAATGGAGGGTGCTATAGAGAATGTCAGGAAAATATGACTCCCTTATATGCTAAAACTAAAAGGCAGTGAATATTCCTGCCCCCTGATTTTTCCCATGAAGCACCAGCTGATCACAGAGAGGTTAAAACCTAAGGTCATACAGGTAATAACAAGCCAAAACTAGAGATTCCTGTGCTTTTTAATCCAGGTTTCTCCTCTATTATACAAGCTACATGTGGTAATTGGTTTTGGAGTATGTGTCTCTCCCTAAGGAAATTCTCCCAATTGTTCAGTGTTGTTAAGTGCCCGCGAGTCCTGTCCGACTCATAGCGACCCTTACAGGGTTTTCAATGGCTGATTGTTTCGGGATTGCCTCTGGAGTAGATTGCCACGTCCTTCTCCCGTTTGTGGGGTGTTGGGAATCGAACTCAGGACCTCAGAGACTGCAGAGCAGCACTCTACGAACTGAGCTAAATCCTAGCCCAACAACAAGAACTAGAGACTATGTTTTGTTCCCAAAGCATTATACTGCTTAAGGATGAATATTAGTTAACCAAAAGTTTCCTTTCTCATGTGTCCAGAGGCAGCCCTGAGTCAACCTTAATGGTAGAGTGAAGTTTAAAAATCATTTTAATATCAGCACTCTTTCTCATTCTCCTCAACAATGGTAAGACAACAGCTGAGACTCTTTCCATTTTTGGCTTGGCTTCAGGAATGGTTAAATATAAAGAAAAACAAGCCTCCAGAGAGGTAAAAGACCTAGGAAATTTAGATCTTGCAAATCAGCAGAGCCTTACAGGGTATTTAAAGTTACCTCCATCTATAAAATGTGATAAATCTGTTTCATAAGAGATGTTAGAAATGCTTAGCCTGATGCACAGGAATAAATGCAAATGTTTATCAACCTATCGATGTAATGAGTTAATTCCTTGCTTCTCAGTAAAGGGAAAAAAAAGAAATTAGCATACACATTTTAGATCCCCACTGTTTCCTGCTTTCTGACACCTTTTAGGCTTCAAGAGTGACCAAATGATCCGTTCAGATTGCCCTCAATTTAAATAGGTCATTTACTTCTCATGGAAACTTCAGGGTAGAGATGTCTTTTTTCTCTAGTCAAGTTCAAAAACACATTTACAAAATGATTTAAATAGAAATGAATTAATGAAGTAGCACAGGCATCCTGGTCTCTCTTCTTACTCAGGGGCATTAGTTCAATCTCTAGCATTTTTCATTCTAAAACTGAAGGAAAGGAATAACCAAGTAGAAAAAAAAGAGACCATTTGTGAAGACCCAATTGTTAGTATAGTGCAAAATAGACAATTTGTGAAATTTTCTCTAGGCATTCCTGCTTCTTCCATAAAAATATGTCCTTGTATGGGAAAAAAATAGTTACCTTTAAGAAATCTGAGTTGAAACTAACACAAGTAGTACAGATGTGTATGTTCTTTTATCCATACAGTGAGAAATAGCATTGAAGTTTTATAATTGGATATCCCTAATAAATTATAGATGGTATTTAAAATGTGACAAGGAAATAAAGTATCTTTCCCTTTTCAATCATTTTGTAGGTCCATGTTTCAATGTTATATATGGTGAACATATTGGTCTCTATTGTTATAGCACAGAATGTATGTTAAGGTCTGGTTTCTCAATTAAAGTGTAAGCTCTTTAGGGCAGAGACTGAGTGTCAAGTAAGAGAGGAATGGGATTAGAAGGCAATACTAGTTCCCTATCCAACCCATCTCATCACCACTGACAAAAACTTAACATTACAAGGGGCCATTTACTGTATTACTACTGTGGAAAGTCCTGTTTTCTTAGAAGAGAGATGTATGCCCAAACTTTTCTGCTTGAAGCTGTGCTTTAAACATATACCCCAGAATGAGAAAACAGGAAAGTTCCATTGAGTTGGTTACACAGAGCTTCCCTGTGCTTTGAGTATTGACCTAGGACCAGTTCCTATAATATCCCGCCAGACATCTGAGGTCCAAGGGAGAAAATATTGGAAAATGAACTATTACACAGCCAGGCTTGATCTTAAATTTCTATCCTAAAACTAGAAAGACCTAACACACAAATATGTGGAAAGAATGGCTAAATGATATATCCATATACATTATATACTCCTATAAAAACTTTGAGGCAAAGTCATCAGGAAACATAGTAGACATTCAACATATACCCCAGCTACAGGAGGGAAGCTATAGAATGGAGGGCTCTAAGTATTTACAAAGCTTTCTTCTTAGGCTATATGACCATACCTTTGGTGTTATGGCACTAAAATCAGCAGTTATCAAGGGAAGTCTTGCTAACTCCTTGTCATTTTAAACAGAAAATTTCTTCTGTCCTGGAAGGGATTTTCACTGTGAGCCTGAGAGCAAAGAAATACTTCTGTGGCTGAAGAAAAATTGGAATAGCTAAAGCAAAAGCCACATCTTATTTCCAAGAATGTGTTGACTTTCCTCCTCTCCCTTCCTCTGACACTCACAATGCTGCTTTGTTTGAACAACAGTTGGTGCCAAATTAAACCAAAGGCTGACATGGAAATGAATATTCCTATGGCCACAACACCTAATAGCACTACCTCCCACCCTGCTATGCCTGTTTCCCCTGCCCCCTGTCGTGCTGCCAAACTCAGATCAGCTTATTTAAAGCCTAGGCCTGGGTCTGGGTCCAAACCCAGACTAAAAGAACATCTAGTCCCATCTAATATAACTAAAGAAGTGTTTCCCTAGACCATAAGGTAAATTTATTCTTTGAAGTATCAATACTGACCTTAATAGTGAGCACTGACTGTGTAGCAACTGTTGTTGCTAAGTGCTCTACCTCATGCACATATCACAAAAGCCCTATTATAAGGTCGGCAGGACTACTGCCCTCATTTTACAGATGAAGAAACAGGTTCAAAGAGGCTAGCTTGCCTAAGACTAAACCCGGCCTACTTGAGTTTTCTTCTTCAGAAACAGGGCCCACTCTGAGATGAGATATGGCTGCTGTTGTACAAACAGCCATCTTGGCTCAGAATAATCCATACATAGACTACCATTGCTCATTTAGCCACAAACAAGGGCTCTTTGAAGCCCCTGAGGCAAAAGGAGCTCAATGACTGCCCCAATTCTGCCTTGCTCTTAGGTTTTCTTGTTGAGTCTTCCTTTTGCCTTCACTCCAATAGCCCAATGATCTAACAGCTAACCCTGCCTGTCTTGGTGGCAAGGTGGTGAGTACAATCATTTTTCTGGTTCAAACTCCTAATTTCTTCCCTTTCTGAGCACAAAAACACATTTGACACCAAAAGTGTAGGGAAATACTTTCCTTAAATATTGTTGCCCCTTGTTTTATATTCAGCATTTAGTAGGCACGCGTGTCCCTTCCCTATTAACTTCCTGTAACCTTCAAGATCAGGTTTAAATGGTTTTCTTTGGCAGACATCAGGCAAAGGAAATGACATAAACAAGAACTCACTTTGAAGTCAGACTTCCCCTGTGGCACCCCCATCGCCTACCCCTGGTAACCCCTCTAACACAATCTCAATCAACTTCCCACTGTTTTTCCAATATCACTTTTCTACTCCACCATAAGCCAATATGATTATTCTCCCCCAATAAACAAGGCCTGTTCCCTATTCCCCACCCACCTCCAACCTCAAAATGTCTTCCTCTACTCCATGTCCAGCTTCACCTCAAATCAGTGAAGACACTCTTCCTCCCACAGCCCATCTCGTTCTCTCACATCAGTGCTCATAGTCTGACACTTACATTAACTCAGACCCTTAGTCAATTACTACACTACCTGATTTGCACGTCTCCTTACCTATTTTACATGTAAATGTTCAGCAACTACAGAAAAGCCAGTTTGGCAAGGCTCCTATGCCCCCTTTTATGCTCTCCTGAGCACCCTAGGACATAATGCTCAATTGATGAGCTCATTAGGTGTTCACCCAATCCCTGTTTAGCTCATTGCTTATTAAAGCCATAGCTGGTCTCTAGGGCTAAGAGCATAGTAGTTATTCAAGTTTCGATTATTTAAATTAAATTTAAAACTAAATGTTTAGTTTAGCCATCCCAGTATCACACTAAATAAAACAGGAAAATTAAGTTGTGTTGCTACATAATATCTTGAGATATTCGTACTCTGTGTCTTAGAAATCATTAAAAAGACACCAACCATTTCACTCAGAATACATATTATCTCTTATTCACATAATCTTACCAGTTTCATTCTTGAATCCCTTTTCTACCTTTCCTTCAACTACTTTTGGCTAAGTGCCTATTATGAAATTTAAAAACATCTCCTACTAACTTTCTTAAAATCTCATATTTTATGTTATACTCATCTGATACCTTAAAATTTCATCAGTTAATTCATATCTAGTTTTAAAAATTAGTCTCTGAATAGGAATATCTTTTTATTTCCTATTATGTCTTATATGTTCCCATTATTCCTTCTCTGAAATTGTGTTCTGTGTCTTTTTTTATTCACTTTTTTCCATTCACTCTTTTCATTTCTCCATGAATTCTTTCCATCCCTCATCTTGCCTTCCTCAAAGAAGTGCAAAATATACAGTTTGGAACACACAGAAATGAGAAATAATTTTTGAATAGTATTAAAATTCACAATTCTTCAGGCCACAGTGGCTTATACCTGTAATCCCAGTGACTGGGAAGGCAGAGGCAAGAGGATCATAACTTCAAGGCCGGAGGAACCTTGTGTAATTTAGCAAAATCCTCAAGATTAAAAAAAAATTTAAAGGGGGCTAGTAGGGGTATGGCCCAGTGGTAGAGCACTTGCAAAGTATACTTCAGGCCCTGGGTTCAGCCCCCTAGTACCACAATAAATAAATAAATAAATAAATAAATAAATAAATAAATAAAATTAGCAATTCCACGCCTGTTTTCTAAGAAAATTGTTTCTAGTCCAGCCTCGTTGAGCTTTGCTGAGATCTCAGCTAGGTAAGTCAGTTTCTGTATCTAATAATTTTTAAAGCAATACCTTATTGACTGCTTAGAGGCTTCATACTTAAAATATGAAACAGGGCATCATTGCACATACCTGTGACCCCAGCTACTTGGGAGGCTGAAGCAGGAGGATCACAGGTTCAAGGCCAGAGGCAGCCTGTGCAACGTAGCAAGACCCTGTATCAAAATAAAAAAATTGCAAAGGGGTGAGGAATGTAGCTCAGTGGTGGAGCACTTGCCTGGCATGAGTGACTACCTGGGTTCCACCCTCAGTACTGGAAAAACAAAGTCTTAAAGTTGAAATGATATGGAACTTTAATAAATTTAGTATGTATTTTGTCAGTGTCTTTGTCTTATCTTCCCAACCAAACCTTATAGAGGGATGTTTTCTTTAACTTTATATCCCAATAGTGTCAACATAGTATTTTCCACATGCTATAGGTGCTGCACTGGGATTTGGCTCAGTGGGTAGAGTGTTGCGCTGTAGTCTCTGAGGTCCCGAGTTCAATTCCCAGCACCCCAAAAATGGGAGAAGGGCCTGGCAATCCACTCCCAAGGCAATCCCGAAACAGCCAGCCATTGAAAACCCTACGAGGATCAATATGAGTTGGATACCGACTCGACGGCACCTAACAACAACAACAACATAGGTGCTGCAGAAATATATTTTTTAATTAATCCCCCTTCTCTTGGAAGAGTTCTCCACATTATTCATCTCAGTGCTTCATAGGAATGCTGTCTTCTCTTTATCAATGATCTCGTTACTTTTTTGTTTCTATGATTTCTGTATTTTTCCCCTTTACTTTCTTCCTTGACCTCTCCCTCTGCCACGCTTGCAGTGTTTCACCCCTCCAGGCTGCAAGTAGCCTTGAGGCTTGCTATACAGGCTGCATCTTTATCCCAGCATGGGCAAGGCTCCAAGTTGTGCTGGGAATATGAAGAAGACTGAGACAAGGCCCTTACCCTCTAGGCCCTCAACCTATCAGGCTGCAGAGATAAATAAAAAATACTGACAATAAGTGTGAAAGGCCCTACAATAGAGATGTGTGCAAAGTGTGCTCTGAGAGCAAAGCAAGGCAAAATAAACCACCTGGGACTGGGATGAGGTGGGCAAGGTGCTCAGCAGACCCAGTTTCAACAGTCCAAGAAAGGAGGGAGGGGAATCCAGGGCAGGAGACCATGAGTTCAATGCCAGAAGCAGCCTATGTGACTGTGTGAAGGCACAAATGTGTGAAAGAAAGTTCAGTGTGTCCAGAATGAAGAGTCAGAAGAGGAATATTTAAAACTAGGCTGAGGCCCCAGGTGCAGCTTGCTTGAGAAGGGTACAGCATGCCACATGAGCAGCTCAGGCTATACCACATGGCCAGAGGGAGCGGGGCTTTATTTTCAATGAAAACAACTCTGGCAGAATGTATTACTTTGCTGGTTCTCTCTCATACACACACCCCACACACTCACTTAATATATTTGCTATTTCCTAGCACATGGGTTTGGAATAAACTCCCATGTTGGATCTTCTGGCTCTAACCTATTTGTTCAACTTTGTTTCCTATCACTGCCCTGAATCATCTCACGGGTCAGCTCTGCTGCCTCTGACCTGACTATGTTATTGGTATTGTTTGGTGCCATCAAGTCAGATCCAACTCTAGTGAACCTCAGAGGATTTTCATAACAGTGAACTCCTGTTTATGTCATTTCCTCTGCCTGAGAATAGACCACAGGCCACTTCTTTCCAAGTGTGCCCCTCTTCTGGCCTCCTCCAAGAGTCCACATAAATTGCACTATAGCTTCTGGTACTTTATTACTGTATGACATTGCATTGCTTTCTAATTGTCTGACCCTCACCCCTTCTCTCCTCTACTACATTATAAATTTTCTGGGAGCTAGAGAGGTATGTAAGATAAAAGATCAGACATTCCTTACTCCCCACTGCATCCCTGGTATTTGCCTTATAGTAGATGACCAACAAAGATTCCTTGGACACCCTAATTGCCATTAAGAATATTTTTGTTTGATGTCTGTTTCCTCCATTCCATGAGGGCAGAGACTTTGGTCTATTTTGTTTACTGGAGCCCCTCAAGTAC
Organism: Pedetes capensis; assembly: GCA_007922755.1. Classification (NCBI taxonomy): domain Eukaryota; kingdom Metazoa; phylum Chordata; class Mammalia; order Rodentia; family Pedetidae; genus Pedetes; species Pedetes capensis. The sequence continues at coordinate 89,744 of VMDO01004511.1, read as the reverse complement.
CTAAGAACAGTGTGTGGCATATAATAGATGCTAAACAAATATTTATTGAATTAATTATAGATCAAGATGTCAGAAATTTTGTCTGTCTTATCTGCCACTATTGCCACCATCATTGACACAGTAGATGGTTGAGAGATGCATTGAATGAATGAGACTGAGACTGAGTCTTCTGCTTTTTTTTTTTTTTTTTTTTTTTTGGTACTTAGGGGGTTGAACCCAGGGCCTCGCACATACTTTGCAAGTGCTCTACCACTGCACTGCACCCCAGCCCATCTTTTATTTTATTTTATTTCATTTTATTTTTGAGTCAGGGTCTTGCTAAGTCACATAGGCTGTCACTGGCATTGAACTCACGGTCCTCCTGCGTCTGCCTCCCTAGTTGCTGGGATTATAGGTATTTGCCACCACCCCTGGCTGCCTTCTACTTTTTTGTACTGCTGCCACACTTTTGAACACATGGTAGAGATTCAATAGACATTTGTGATTGGTGGATTGGAAATGAAACAGATTCAGGCTTGCCACTGAACTTTGTATTATTTTAAGCATAAATCTTCTCTTGATGTTTGAGAAGGGGTTACCGATGTACTTTTTTGTTTGTTTTGTTTTGTTTTTTGAGCCAGGGTCTCACTATGTAGCTCAGACTGGCCCTGGAACTCACTAGCTCAGGGCAACCTCAAACTTGCAATCCTCCTGCCACAACTCCAGAGTGCTGGGATTATGGGCATGTGCAATGGTGTTCAGCACTCAATTTGCTTGTGTGCACAGGGGAAAAACACTTTCTACAATGGCTAAATTTCTTCATCTACAACCATTGATTTTTTAAGCGATAGAAATGTCAAATATGAGGAGAGAAAGAATATAAGGAGCTGGTCTGTCCTATGCATGAATAATTTCATTACCACATACTAAAATGAAGAAAGCTTGCTTAGTGAAGAGAAACATAACCCTTCATCAGAGACCACTGGAAAACATTTTGCCAGGCACATATTATTCAGATTCACTTAAACAGCTTCCTATGAAAGCCTCTGTAGGCATTGTTTCCCTCCATTCTTAGTATGGGAAATCAGTGTTGATTCTTCAGGCAAGAAGTTCATATAAGGCTGGGTGTAGCTCAGTGGTAGACCATTGACCAGGCATGTGCAAGGCTGTGGGTTGGATTCTCAACACCACACACATGCACAGAATTGCATGATATCTTTTGAAAACAACATAATCTCATCAGACATTAGAGTCCAGAGAAGTTAGGTCAGTGATGGGAAAGTTTCAAAGCATGTCTGATTCATTATCATACAGGTGGCAAGGCCACTTGGAGTTTGAGAGAACTAAGGAATTACTGCCTGCGGCCGCAGCCCTGTGGCATCTAATCCCGTCAGGTCTCGGAAGCTAAGCAGGGTTGGGCCTGGTTAGTACTTGGATGGGAGACCGCCAGGGAACACCAGATACTGTAGGCTTGGGAGAAGGACCTGGCAACCCCCTCCCAAAAATCAATCTGCCATTGAAAACCCTATAAACAGGAGAGAAGCACTGGCAATAGTGTTTCCCTTGTTGTACAGAGGGTCGCTATGAGCCGGGTACCGACTCGACGGCACCTAACAGCAACAACAACAAGGAATTACTAGAGAAATCTCCAGGGAATGTCAAAGTCAGCTAACTACACTCTCCCCTCCCCTCCTTGGAGTTTGTGAAATTCCTTTTCATTAAATCCTCATGTCATGCTGAGTCATAAAAAGTAGTGTTCTTCAGCACAACACATCTCTGGGAGCCCTTTAGCCAGCATGTTAGTCATCACTATACTTGCGGGCTTAAGGCCAATGTCATTCACACGTCCCCTGTTCTGCAGCAGACCGACTGAGATCATCTAATCCTTTTCTTCTCCCGTACCTCTCTAAAACCCTTCTGTCAAGGACGAACAGCTATAACTTTGGGGATAATATAACTTTAAGGCAACTTTTGGCAGATGTGAAAGTCCTAACATCTGGGCAGCGTTAACCAAATCTCGCAGGCCGGGACAGAACAGGAGCCACTCGTTCTAGGAATGCTAAAGTAGAAGGATTTTTTTTCCCTCGGACTGATGAGAGGAGCAGAGAGGAAGGAGAAAGAGGAGAGAGAAAGAGAACACAAAAACCATACAACAGGTAAGAGCTGCAATTAACCCCTCACACTACACTCTCCCATTTCAAAGCTACGGAGGGGTAGAGAGGTCCAGGACACAGACAAATGGCTGGAGATCAGAGGGGAGAAAGATGCTCTTTTTATGAAATTGGAGCATATGCTGTTTTCTTTTGTGCCGTGATCTGGCTGCAGACACACATTCCCACTACTTTGTCGGCTTGCAGCAGAGAAAGAGCTGACTCTGGTGAGTCAAGTTTTCAGTCTGAGGTTGGAGAGGAGGAGGGCAGGTGAGAGGTCACAAATTCAGAGTGTGGGGTCTGAAAAAGGAAAGCCCCTGCTTCGGAACAAAGGAACTGGTTTGAGGCTAAATGTAGAAGGGTCGGTGCTTAATTATGCAGCTGTTTACTTTCCTAAACTTTCTTTGATCTCTTTCTTTGATCTTTTGTTGCCTCCTTCTACTTTAATCCATCTCTGCTTTTCAGCTCTTTCAGATGTTTTTTTCTTTCTGGTAGCCTTTCCACATCTTTCCACATTCCTTACCTCCCTCACTTACTCTCGAATTTTTCTCTGTCTTTTAATTAAGCCACTCTCTAAAATCTAAAGCTAATCAATGGTGAACTGGAAAATGAATTTTTGTCTTTCATAGACTTCCCACATACCTTTCAGGACTCTGGCCAGAATCTGCCACCTTTTTGTTTCTCCCTTTCTGGGACTGATTCCTCCTCTGAGCATGGCCTTTCATTGAAAGCATGTGGGTCAATGGGTACTTGCGGAAAGGACCAGTGGCCAGTTTATACCAATGGGCAGCAAGTTTTAATACTGTCATTTACCAAGTATTTGCCTACTGGGAACCACAAAAAGCCCTCATCCCATTAGAGTAGGGACAGGACGGAAAGTGAGAGGGCACTTGGGATCTGCTCACCCTCTCCTCATGGACCTCAGTAGGTCCTGCCCAACCTCTCTGACTTCCTGCTGGCTCAGCAGGGTAAAACTAGAATATTAGGCTGGACGTAAAAGCCAGAAACCACTATCAAACCACTAAGCCTCAAAACCCAAAGCTAGGAATAGAATCAAGGTATAGTCACTGTCTGGGAGACTAGAGAAGGATAACATCCCATCCTGTTCAGTATGAATTTAGTAATAACACTGTCAATGCATACTGATTGTTTCCCTATGTGCCAGGCAATAATATAGTCCATAAGGTAATACTATTATTCCCATTTTATAGATGAGAAAAGAGGTTCAAAGAAGTTAAAGAATTTGTCTGAGGCCCTGTAGCTAAGCAGTGACAGAATTGGATTCGCATCCAGATCTGTGTACCTGTAGAGTTCAGGGTCGTAGACCAAATATGCTAATGCTTTCCCAGATTACTCGTTAGTAAATACTAATTGAATGGACAAAACAATTCACTGGCAGCTTTTAGATTACCAGAGTCCCTTCTGGCTTGGTGTGACTTTATGTTGGCCTTTTCCTGGTCTTGGAACTTCAGTGTCCATCCTTATAACTTGAGCCATGCAATATTTGTATCTGATCCCATCTGAGTCAATTAAAGATTGATTATTTAATGCCCTTCTCCTCCGCCTGGGAGGAAAAGGGACCGTAAATAACCAAGTCTTGTTATTCTTTAAAGTGGGAACTCTTTATGAGGGAATGAAATAACAGGTGCTCATTAATTTTAAAATCTTTTTTCTTCCTCACAGATACCATATTTCTGTTTCCTCTCACTTTTGGAAGTTTGTAGATGGCTGACTTCTGAGTCTTTTTTCTTTACCTTGGTACTTCAGGCCACATACCCCTATACTTGTCTCCCTAACCCTCCCTGTCAAGGATGGCTGGTCAACTAACTCAAAGAGGAGCTCTCTCTCTACTGCTCTTCCTAACTCCAGCAGTGACACCAACATGGTTTGCAGGTAAGTTCTGAATCTTTCAGAAAGAGCAGGGCCTAGACCAAGGCTTGGAGGAGAGAAGAGTTCGATGAGAGATCTTTGTTTTAGAAATAGAAAACATGATTGAAGAACAATAAAGATAGCCAAACACTGCAAAAAGCTATCAAGGGAGGCCTTTCAGGTACTCTGACAAGAGCTATTACAAAATATGCTGTGTCAACACAAAAATTAGAAGGATGGACCACATGGCCTTTGAAGCTATTGTCTCACCTCCTTTTGCACTTAGCTTCCTGAAAACTAGTTTCTAAGAATTCCTTTATGAATCAAATCTTTATGAATATTAATTCTTTAATGAGTTAAATACCCCTGTCAAAACCACAAAAATAGGACTAACACCACATCTCATTTGGAAAAAATAAGAGAGACAGGCAATCTATTCAGAGGAAACAAGAATTCATCAGACTTTTTGCCTCTCTCCTCCCTCCCAGATCTTATGTATGAAATTTGCATAACCCCTTTCTGCCAAAGTTGTTAATGGCAATATAGATCACATTCTCTGAGTCAGGAATTCCCCATGTTCTTCTGGCTTCCTTATTTCAGAAAGGATGGGGCATTCTGGACTCCTGAATGTGTCACCCTTCCCCCCTGGAGATATAGGGTGACAAGAATGGACTTGGTGAGGAGAGGGAAATAGGGAGGGGAAGGGATGAGGAAAGTATAATGAGCCTGCATACAGAGGTTTTTGATGGGGCCCCACTGGCATTTCAAGTGCTAAGAATATTCTGTGGTCTGCAGTGTCTGCCCTCACAGGGGCTGGAAGGAGTGGGGGAATGAGACAGACAGGCCCAACCAATGGGGTTAGGAAAATATCCAGAGACGAGTAAATAACAAACTGCTCCCATCACAGCCACAGTCATTGCAACTAAAATTTTCCACATGCCCTTAGCCCCTGGTGGAGGCCTTTGGCAGTAGCTCTGTCTGGAACAGCTGCATCAAGCTTTCAAACAAATATGCAAACTTCTTCCCCTCTTTGGCTTAACTTGGCTTTGTAGGGGGTGAAGCACAAGGGCTGATATTGACATGAAGAAATTCAAATCAAGCCCTTGGCACAGCACACACTGTTTGGGGTTAAAGGAGCCTCAAATCTCCAGAAGGTAAATATGCAGCTGCCCTCCTCAACCACCCCCTAGCTTTAGTTCAAGTACAGAAGACCAAAATCCAGCCAAAGACCACAGGAAGAAAGGAGTGGAGATTAAATGGCCCAAACCCAGTTTTGAGCACCTGTACAGAACCTCATTGCATGAGAAGGCCTTCACCTTTCACAGCATGAAAGCCTAAGCTGTTGGAGCTCTGCAGACAGGGAAATTAAAAACAAAACAAAACAAAACAAAAAAACCTTCTATCAATTTGGGGTTCTCAAAGGGCTCTTTGCAAAGGAGGAAATCCCTACTTCCACGTGAATCACCAAGGTCACAAGTGCTTGTGAGGAGCCCAGGCCAGTGAGGCTTCTGACAGCCTAAAAACCCTCTCAGGAGGCTACATGATGAGAGACAGTTGGAGTTTCTATAATTCTCCTCTACCTTCCTAGCTCAACTGCTAGGCTTGCCTCCATTCATTTGTTAATTCATTCACTCATTCATTTAATAAATATTTACTGAGCACCCCCTTTGCACCCAGGACTCTCTTGCTCTCTTGTATCTCTTTGTGCTCAGGTGGGAATGGCACAAGGAAAGCAGCGAAGTATGGGGAATGAAAAGGGGAATCCAGGAAGAATCAGCAGAGGGCAGGAAAGGTCAGGAATATAAGCGAAATAGAGTGGTTTAAAAGTGCGGATTAACATATTGTTCAGTCCAGGAAGTCAGACTGTATTTGTCATTGTAACTCAAGCATTAATGTGGATCTTAAAATAGTCTTCAACTATCAATTCCATTTCCCACCACACCTTTATGAAAGACAGTGCTTAGAGGGTCTGACTGTGCTATGGAAGTTCGAGGAACTCAACAACAGCCCACACAGTAACCAAGCACAGGTTCACGCTGTCCAAGCCCAGCACCCAGTGCTGAAGAGGGCCAACCAGCTGGGATGGTGAGTGTGCCCCCCTAGTTTCATTGTTGTACTCTCCTCAGTACCCCAACATAGGCATAAAATCCTCGAAGGCAGGCAAAGAGGAGGAATGGAAAGGTTTAAAGTGGTCAGGTAGCCCAAGCCCATTCCTGGCATAAAGGAAACTTGGCACTGGTCTAGGTACCTCCGCACTCCATGGAGACTATAATTATCTGATTGAGTCTTGTCCTCAGTTTTCCCACATCCCTGTAATTGTGGAATGATGTAAAATCCCACCACACACACACACATGCACACAGACTTAAAAAGCTAGATTGCAAGAAAAAAAATTGCCAGTATCAGGGGGCAGAACCCAGGGCCCCAGCACAAACTTTGCAAGCACTCTACCACTGAGCTGCACCCCTAGTCCCCTTTTTAGTTTTTGCCTTGAGATGGGGGCTTGCCTCTGGCCTTGAATTTACAATCCTCCTGCTCCAAGTTGCTAGGATTACAGGCATGTGCCACGACTCCCCAGCAGGGTATATTTTTCATTATTATTCCTGCTGGACATTGTAAAAAATCTCTCCTGTGCCACCATTTTAGTGTTGTGTGAGAGTGTGGTACACAGGGCTCAAATAGACCCTGGGCTGAAATGGATACTCTGCTCCTTACTAGCTGGGAGACTTTGGGCCACTCCTTTCATTCCTGTGAGCTATGTCTTCATCTGTGCACTGGAGAACATTAACAGTGTCTACCTCATTGAGATGTTATGGTGACATAATGAGATTACAAATGCTTTACACAGAGTAGGAGCTAAGTGATGTTAGCAGTCATTGTCATTGTTGTTATTGTTATCCAGCCCATAGGCCTCTGGCACGTCTGTGTCTCTTCTGGTACACAGCTGTTTGCTCCCTGCCAAGCATTTCTTCACAAGCTAGCTCTGTAACAAGAGGGGGAGACTTAATACTTTAGGGAATCACACACATCTGGTCTCCTGTTTACAGGAGCCATCCGGCTTTGAGGCTAAAGTAAACTGAACCAGCTGACAAGAATTCTGTGCTGCACAAAGAAACCTCCCATGTGGGAAAAGAGAATAAGGGAGATGAGGCCTAAGGAGAAATGAAGGGAAGTCAGAAGAACTGAAATAAGAGAATAACGAACTCTTTCCTTTGGAATGAGGGCAAGCCAACAAGGACATGATTTCATAAGGCAAACTTTCAATTTGATTCATTCCGTTGTTCACCAAATTGGGCTGGTTTCCCAACAACCCCTACTCCACCAGGCTGGGCCTATGGGGAATGGAGGAGCTTCATCACTCAGCCTTCTGATCCACCCTTCAGTGCTTCTGCCCAGAGAAAAGGCCATGATCTTGTGGTCTGAATGTTTACACAGGCCGAAGGGCTCCAGCACTAAAATTCAGCCCTGTCCTGGAAGCACACCTTCTCCTGGAAATGCAGAATTGTCTTCAGACTCCAGCCCAGCTGCCTGCCTTATTCCTCTGTCTGCATTAGAGCTCAGGGAGGTTGGAAGAAGGGCTTCGGGAAACTTTGATCCGGAAAAGAGCAAGTTGTTTTCCAATTAGTTTGTATTCATGACCGATTTCCTGCCGTCTGGTGGAACATACTGTTTAGTCTCCCAGACAGCCGCAGACCTGCCTCCACCAGGGACTGTGCCACTAACTGGATGGAGGTAAATTAGGAATATTCCCTAGCTCAGCGGCTGCCTTGCTAAAGCTCCTGATTAGAGGAACAGGAAATTTATACAAAGGACTCTGCCTTGGGCTGGGGGTGTAGCTCACTGATGGAACACTTGCCTAACCTGCACAAGGACCTGGGTTTGATCTCCAGCACTTTAAAAAAAGAAAACAAAAGAAAAAAGAACTCTGCCTTTTCTTTTCTCCAAACCAAGAGAACATGCTCATGAGACTGTTTTCCTTCCCTCCTACCTTTTAAGCCATCCATCTCTGCCTTGGCATGCCACCCTGAGTAACAATCAGGTGCCAAAAATGCATATATCCTGTGGCCAAATGGGAGTTGAGTTATCGTTTTCCTCTGAGGACTTTGAACAGGCCTGTCATTAAGGGACGACACTTAGGCTTTATTTTTCCTCCTACCAGGGACAACAGGCTCAGAGCTTGGTTATCAGGTGTCTCACCAAGACTCACTGGTACCATCAAGGAAACAGGTCATTTCTTGCCAGATTGACAGGAGTGATGTGCAGTCAAGAAGTTTACTTTTCTTTTGAAAAGTCTTCCAATGCCCCCAGCAAGCCCTTCAACCATGGGTTTGCTCTCTATGCACCTGACATGCTGCAGTTCACCCATATTAGTCCTGCAGCTTTATAAGTCCCTTGGCTCTCTGACCATGGAGTGCAATGTCCTCAAGAAAAGACAAAGTCAGGGGTGAGGAATGACTTGTGTGAGAAACCTATATAACATCTTGATATTGTCTTCTTCATCCTAGGTTCAGGCTACTATCCAGATGAAAGCTACAATGAAGTATACGCAGAAGAGGTACCACGGACCCCTGCCCTAGATTACCGAGGTAACCATTACTGATTCTCAGGCTTAGGAAGGCTCTTTTCTGACTTAGGCCTTTCCATAAACCATCCTCATCCTTGCTTGATTCATATGTACCATCCAGGCTTAACTCATATGTACCAAAACTGCAGGACAAAGACTCATCAAGGGCTGTGATCTTCTTTCTTTCTTTTTTTTTCTTTTTCTTTTCTTTTCTTTTCTTTTTTTTTTTTTTTTGATAGGGTCTTGTTATATAGCCCAGGCTGGCTTCAAACTTGAGATCCTCCTGCTTCAGCCTCCTGAGTGCTGGGATTACAGGTGTTTTTCAAAACATCTGGCACATGGGCTGTAATTTCTAATCATAAACTTGGTTGCTGACTTGTTGCATGACTTCATCTCCTTAACCCCAAGTTTGCCCATCAATTATTAGTTATTAAGTATTGACCAAGTACTTACTCTATGCCCAATCCTGTGCAAGGTAAGGCTGTGAGTGACACAAAGTCTAAGATAGAGTTTTGTCCTTAGAGACCTTGCATTCTGTTAGGGGTGAAGGGTGGATAAAATTAGCACATGTAGGACAAGTAAGTATGAAACAGCAGGAAATGCAACATGTATTAAGTCAAAGAAGTCAGAAAAGAGAAATACCACATGTTTTCACTCATATGTGGAAGCAAGATCCTTTAATGAAAGGGAAAAAATATATTTATTGTGGTTAAGTGTCATCAAGTTGGGTCTGACTCACAGCGACCCTCATATAAATATATATACATATATATGTGTATATATATATATACATGTATATGTACATATATATACATATATATGTGTATATATATATACATGTATATGTACATATATATACATATATATGTATGTATGCATACATATATATATATAATATATATGTAGCTAAGATTGGAAACTCCCACATGTCTGTCAGCTTGTTTTGCTGCATATTGCTGTGATGCTGAAAACTATGCTACCTGTGGGGCACACACCTCCCGGTCCAGCCTGGATGTTCGGACAGGTGGCACGGCCGTGCACACAATAACTAAACACAACTCACTCGGGACCCTCAGGTGAGGGGCCAGGATTCCTGCAGCCCTCGGGAATGCGGTGAGAGGGGAGAAAGGAAGAAGCCTCGGGCATTTTTGCCTTGAGGGGACAAACACAGCTCTTTATTGTGTCTGCCCTTAGAAGGGCGGGTTGGAACCCAAACAAGGGCACAGCTATAACAAGTGTTAGCAACCTAAGTGCTGCAGCTTTATTGCTGCCTCAGGGGCAGTGGCAGCTCTTCTGCCTCCAGCTCTGGGACTAGAGACTGTCCTCAGCTTTGGCCTCTTGACGCTGGGTCCAAGAAGCTTTCCTCAGCTTGCTTATAGTCCATCTTTCCTTGAGATCACTGTCTAGTTGTCCTGGTCTCAGTGGTCACGAGGAGAGATGCTTCCGTGTTGCTGGTTGAATCCAGAGAGAGTTCTTTCCTTGCTGATGGTCCGGGCAAGAGAGAGAGTTCTTTCCTCATCAGTGGTCGGACGGGGAGAGAGAGAGAGAGTTGCTACAGTGCAGCTCCTTATATAGCTTACCCCAAATGGCCTGAGCCAATCAGCTTTGAGTCCTTTGTTTTCTAATTGTCCTATCAGGATCAAGGGATTTATGAAGGGTTTTGTAAAAATGTCCAGTCAATTTACTTTCATTTTCCCTAGATTTCTAATTTACAAACCAGATCTTCAAAAGCCGTTTTCCCAGTTTTGGGGTTTTTGCCAATTTCCTCCCAATTTATCCCTACACTACTGGTATTATATACCAACAGGGCCACCCATGGTAGAAGCACTGAGAAATACTGTCAAATACAGTGCCAAAAAATGAGCACCCCAGGCTGGAAGGCATTCAGGACTAGACTGGGGAAGAGTTGCCTCCCCGAAGTAGAATCAACCTTAATGCCAAGAATGGAGTAAAGCCCCTGGGACCTCCATTTGCTGATGTGGCATGACACAAAATGAGGAGAAACATTAGTGAACTACAACATTGGATTCCAAGGTACAAAGATCATGTGCACGGTACAGTGTTGGGTAGTGTTTCATTCTGTTGTACCTAGGATCACTATGAGTACAATTCAACTCGATGGGACCTAACAGAAACAAGATTGGAAAATACAAGGGGACTTATGTGGAGCAGGGAGGGGACTATTGGGAAGAGGAGGTGGAGGGGGCAGTGGGAGGGAACACAACATAGAAGAGTAAAGAAGGAGAGAACAAGTACAAAGTACAAGAAGCAATTGCATGAAAATTCCATAATGAAGCTCATTATGCTGTATGAAAATAAAATAAATTTAAAAAAATAAACTACCAGTTGTGTGCTGGGCATGATGGTGCACAGTTGTAATTCTAGTACATTGGAGGTTGAGGCAGGATGATGGCGAGTTTTAGTCTCACCTAGCTTACATAGTGGAGGCTGGGATTTAGTTCAGTTGGTAGAGCGCTGCTCTGCAGTCTCTGAGGTCCAGAGTTTGATTCCTAGCACTGCAAACATGGGAGAAGGATGTGGCAATCCACTCCCAAGGTAATCCGGAAAACAATCTGCCATTGAAAACACTATGAGGGTCACTATGAGTCGGACTCGACTCAATGGCACCTAACAACAACAAGTTTACATAGCAAGACCTTTAACCAAAAAAGAAAACAAAAAAAGAAGGAGAGGAAAGGGAAAGGAAGGGAAGAGAAGGGAAGGGAAGGAAAGGAAAGGAAAAGAGAGTAGAGAAGAGGAGAGGAGGAAAGGAAAGGAAAGGTAAAAAAGAAAAGAAAACTAGCACTTGCCATATTTTGGTGTAGTAGCAAGGAAGAACATACATAATTACCCACAAAGGCTGGTTATCTCTTTTTCCCTTTTCTAACTGCATGTCAGTGTGAGACATTTTCTTCATGTCCTTCAGCTAGAACGACCTGTCCAAACAGTCTAGTGCAGTGGTAGGTGCTGAATGAGAACTCAGCTGCCTATAGTGAGCCAGACATTGAACAGGTTTGCAGAAATGTGAAACAATTCCTCTCTTTTCACTAATTATTTGTCTTAGAATATATGGTTTATTTTTCATAAGTGTATGTTGTTTAGGTAACATGTAATGGGTTTCTTGTTTTCAAACAAAGTAGTAAAATTTTAAATGCTAAAAAAGACAAAGAAGTCAGGAAATAGGTCATTAAAAATGACATTTAGGCTAGGCCTTGAATGACTCATGTTGTTTCAAGAGGTGGAAAGGGGAGGGGAGGGGAGGGCAAAGCAGATAGTCAAAGACAAGGAGGTAAAAACAAACCCATTACGGAGGAAGCTAAGAAGAAACTACCCTGCCTGTAGGAGACAGAATGTAGAGGAAGTAGTAGAGAGTAAATTTGAATATAAAGAGTGAAATAAAATTAGGAAAGGCTCCACCACCAAGGGATTCTGCAATGGAAGGAAAGTGAAGTGAAGTGATATCCAATATCCCTTCCATTTCTGATTCTCTGATTCTATGCTTTGCAAGCCATGCAGAAGAATTTAGTTGTCGTGCTAGGAGCTCTAAGGAGCCATCTTGTGGTTTTGCACAGAGGAGCGATATTGTAAATGGTAATTTCAGAGCATTAACCTGGTTATTATGTTCCAAAAGTAAGGGTGGAGAAGAGTAGAGCCTGAGTCAGGGAGACTCTCCAGGATCCAGGTACGGTACTGTCAACTAGGAATGATTGAAGGTAGTGGCAAAGAAATGGACAGTAAGGATATACCCCAGAGGGGCTGGGAGGGTAGCTCAGTGATAGAGTGCTTGCCTAGCACTCACAAGGCCATGGGTTTTATCCCTAGCACCACAAAAATACATACATACATACATACCCTGGAGATATTTCAAAGAAGGAGAATATAAGACTTGGTACAGATTTGATATACCAAGAGCCTAAGAAAGAACTGGGCTGGGATTTAGCTCAGTTGGTAGAGTGCTGCACTACAGTGTCTGAGGTCCCGAGTTCAATTCCCAGCCCCGCAAAAATGGGAGAAGGACCTGGCAATCCACTCCCAAGGCTATCCCGAAATAGTCAGCCATTGAAAACCCCATGAGGGTCACTATGAGTTGGATATCGACTCGACGGCAACAAACAACAACAAAACAAGAAAGAACTGATATCTAAAAGTATCCAGTCTGAATATCTGGGAGAATTTTAAGATGCCTAAGAAACACAAGTTAAAAAACGAAAACTGGTGTAGTAAAGATACCTGATAGGAAGTTGAAAGAGGAAAGATGGAGCTTTGAGCCAGATGCCATGGCACAAGCCTGTAATCTCAGGAACTTGGGAAGCAGAGGCAAGAGGATTGCAAGTTCACAATGAGAGGCAGCCTGCAAAACTTAGCAAGACTCTGTCTCAAAATGAAAAGTAAAAAGGGGACTAGGGGTTCAGCTCAGTGACAGAGTGCTTGCCTAGCATAGGTGAGACCCTGGGTTCAGCTCCTCAGTATTGAAGAAATAAAAAGAAAGAAAGATGGAGTTTTGTGAGCCCCCACCTTAGATAGACAGACTATCTGAGCAACCAGAGGGTCAAGGTCAAAGCCTTAGAAGACATTCTTAGATATGAGTAGGAGAAGAAGAGCCAGCAAGAGAAAGAGAGAGCTATTGGTCAGACATGTGGAAGGATATTAGGGCAGTGTCTACCGTATTACAAAAGCCACAGAAGAAGAGAGTCTAGGAGAATGGAGAGTAAGAGATCAAATATGTCAAGTATTGCAAAGACATCAAATCAAAGGGAGAGCAAACATTTTACTTGGTAAGAAGGAGGTAAATGGTGACCTTTGAGAAAACAGTTGCAATGGAAAAATGATCTAGAGCTTTGGGTTCCCCTATTCTCCTTTCTAGCTCCCTTCTACTTGTCTTCTCACTGACAATGGTCCACACCCCCTACCTCTGTCTCAGGGCCCACTAAATCATAAACTCCATGTAGTCTGTTTCCCACCTACATATCTCCAAGCTGAAACAACATCTCTTAAAGACCACAGTTGTCTCCCAATAACCAAATCCACAGGGCTTTGAGCTTCAGTCTCTGTCTCTCCAGCAACAGTGAGTCCACCCCTTTCTTCTTAACTTCCTCTTCCTTGGCCTCCATCACATTTCACTATTCTAGTCATCATGGAAGCCAATAAAGGACATAGGCATGCTGGTGGTGACTATAGAGAGAATGAGGCTGAGATATGAACTTTGAGCTACACTGACCTGTCTGTCTCTTAAGCTCATGGACTACATCTCTGACTGCTGCTAGACACTTCCATATGGAGATGTCTAAAACAAAATTCTTTCATCCTGCCTGGAGAAGGTCCTACCAGCTGACCTTCCTACTTCTGATAATGGTACCATCATTCTCTTAGTTGCTTGGACTTTAAAATACCTCCATGTCACCTCTAATAACCCCCATCACCTTCAATATCCCCTTTTTCCTAATCACTTCTCACCATTCATTCACCAGGACCTGTCATTTCTTTAACTCATGGTGTTAAAACTCTTACTACCTCACACATGGATAATAGCAGTTGCCTCCTAACTGGATTCTCTGATTCAGGTTTCTCCATTTCCCAAACCTAGTGGCCCACTATGACCATTTTAAATTAGAATCTGGCCTCTATCCAGCTTCCCAGCCTAATAACTTCTTAACCTTTCTCCCCTACTAAAAAAGTGCTTCAGCCATTTACTTTGTTCTCAAACTGCTTTAGCCCGTGCTGAGCTTTCCCTCACCCATTCATTTTCCCATTGTTTTTTTAATATCTACTATGTCTCTCTTCTAAAATCAATGTTTATTGCATAGACCACTCATTTGGCCTTCATTAGATACTATGTACTTGATCTACTGTTTATTGCTGTCAACAAAACGATTATCCATTTAACAAAAAGAGCCATGGATGTCACGTCCACAGAACTATAAAAGTAGATGCTGACTGTTGGCCCCCTGGGAAGAGAAGCCAGATTGCAGGAGATGGTACATGGGAGAAATAGTGACCAGCAACAAATTTGCTTACTTTTTTTGCAGTGCTAAAGATGAAACCCAGGGCAAGCACTCTACCACTGAGCCACATGCCTAGAAGGTTCTTTTGAAGGGTCAGTCATCCCTATGATTAATATTAACTGGCCTCATTGGTTATTTATAAATTAACGTAGAACCCATTAGAAAACCACAGGTCACATAGTGGCCTTTGACTTTGGAGTCTAATGTTTTATATTTGTCTTTGGGACTTAGTCTCTGGGCCTAAAATAAACTGAATGAGATTGTCAGTGATGAGTGAGAGGAGTAGCCAAGAAAAGTATAACCTGAGCTCTCAGCCTCCCCTGTAAGGCTTTTGGGACCTCATAATCATCAGCTTTGTAGCTGTAGTGTTTAAGAACTTCCTGTAATTTGAAGATGCTTTCTTCCAAGTGGCGGTTGTGTCCCAGCCACATGCTGGAAATGGAAGCCACAGCATGTTGTTGCTTGAAAACATGACACAATGGCTCAAACCTAGATATCAATTTATGGAATGCCATTCATAGGGCTAGATATTTTACACATGCAATTTCATTTGATTCTCTCCTCAGCCATATGGAACTGGTTTATCATCTCCCATTTTCAGATCAAGAAGCTAAGCTCAGGGAAGTTAAATTTAGAGTTGCAGAGCTTAGAAGTGACAGGGTAAGAATTTAAACTCAAGTCTGCCTGACTCCAAAGCCATGCTCTTTCAATAAAAATGTGTCTAGCCACATAGTGCATGCCTGTAATCCCAGCCACTCAGGAGGCTGAGGCAGGAGGATCATGAGTTCAAGGCCAGAGGCAACCTGGGCAATTTAGCAAGACCCTGTCTCAAAACAAATAAAAAAAAATGAATAGGAGCTGGGGTGCAACTCAGTGGTAGAACACTTACCTGCCATGTGCAAGGCCCTGGGTTCAAATCCCCAGTACTGGAAAAAATGTAACTCCTTGTTTTGAAAAAAAGATAGAAGAGCTAAAAAGTAAAACGCATATCTTTGTTTTAGAGCAAACCATTCACATTGTTTGGTGCCATTTTCACTAATCTTTCATTTTCTGTCATTCTCTTATGAAACCTAGCTTGGAATCAGAAACCCTTGCCTGGGGTGCACTTCAGTCTACCGAGAGGCTGCTTTCTGTGTACCTTGCCTCAGCCCTGGGCAAACTATTTACTCTGCCTGGGTTATCTGAAGATAATCATGGAGAATGCCCTTTCAACTTTGTTGACAGCACTTTCTTTCCCTTGTTATTTTTGTTGTTTTTTCCTTATATTCCCCCCGAAAAGAGTACTTCCAGCTCTTTGACCTTGGATAAACACCTATTATGGGCCAGTCATATAATAGGTACTAAGTAGTTTACAAATTTTTTTCATTTAAATAAAGTTCATACTTACTCTGTTGAGTTGCTGTTGTTAGGTCCTGTTGACTCAGAGCTACCCTATAAGCAACAGACAAAATGCCACCTGACACTGTGCCATGCCTGGCACTATTGTTAGTTCTCTGCTATTCATAAGGTTTTTGATGGCTGACTGTTTTTTGACTATGGTCTGCCACATACTTCTTCCAAGCCTATGGCACCCAGTATTCCCAGGTAGTCTCCCATCCAAGTACTAACCAGGCCCAACTCTGCTTAGCTTTTGACATCTGATGGGATTGGAAGCTACAGTGGTATAGATGCAGAAACTGTCAAGATGTGGAAAGATCTCTAAAGTATATTATTCAGCTGGGCGTGGTGGCCCATGCCTGTAATCCCAGTGATTCAGCAGGCTGAGGCATGAGGATCACAAGTTGGAGGCCAGAGGCAGCTTGTGTGTCTTAATGAGACCCTGTCTCAAGATTAAAAAAAATAATAAAAAGGAGGATTGGATCATAGCCCATTGGTCGAGCGCTTGCAAAGTATGTGCAAGGTCCTGGGTTCAACCCCCAAGTACTGCAAAATAATGATGATGATAATAATAATAAATAAAAAGTGGTAGAGTGCTTGCCTAGCATGTGCAGACCTCTGTGTTTGATCCCTGGAACTGCAAAAGATACAGCAATGGTGGAAATAGTGGGTATATTATGCTATCTATTTGTTAGAAGGGGCTGGAATTTAGCTCAGTTGGTTGAGCACTGCTCTGCAGTCTCTGAGGTCCCGAGTTCGATTCCCAGCACCACAAAATGGGAGAAGGACTTGGCAACCCACTCCCAAGGCAATCCCAAAACAATCAGCCATCGAAAACCCTATGAGGGTCACTATGAGTTGGACTCGACTCCACGGCACCTAACAACAACAACAAATGCGTTAGAAAGAAGGGAAAAATAAGAAGCTGTACCAAAGTTTGCATTAAACACATCAAGAAACTATTAACAGTGGTTCTTTGGGAGGAGACTAAGTGAGGAGGGCATGGAAATAAGATTTGGAGGAGAACATTTTACTATTTAACCTTTTATACTTTGGGGGATTTGAACCATGTGGATATATTGCCTCTTCTAAAAGGTCAATACATACTTCAAAACTGCCACTGCAGTGGCAGATTTTGTGCTTAGAAAGAACATGGGTTTTAGAACAAACAAGCTTAGGGATTTGAAACCTTACCTTCTGAGGGGCCTGGGGCAAGTTACTTCCTCATCTGCAAAATAGGGTTAACACCTACCTCACCGTACTGTTCGGAGATCTATATGAGATGTTGTATATGAAAAGAAAAGTACGTGGCATAGTGTCTAGACATTTCCTAGCAGACTTTTTTGCCATGCCGTATTTAACCACATTCTTAGTTTCAGTTGGGTACAATTGTTCAGCCGGTTGTGACTCTCCTTAACCATATTGTTACTTCTTGTGTATTTTGTCATCTCATCCACATCCCTGGGATGAAAAGCATTGTCACATGCCTCACTTACTTCCACGTAATGCACCTTCCATTTCCCCTGTTTTACCAGTCTGGTGGCCCTACCCAAAAAGGAAATGAGGTCAGCCTGGAATTACTTATTCTTGAGGGATCCTAGAGATCATGGCTTCTGTGTTTAACTGCTTGTAAACCATACCTTTGAATATTCTATGGCACTGCTGTCAGTGCTGTCAGTGTCACAAGGCTCTAATTCTCAGAGGCTGCTTATTCCTATTTGAAAATTGGGTTTGTGTTTTTGACTTTTCCCAGCCTTCCAACATTCTGTCCTTATGCCAGGATTCCTCTGGACCGGCAAATCTGAGCTTATTTCTGTTACTGTCTCAGCATTTATCGTGAGCTTTATATTTCCCTTTATCATTCTTGCTTCTTCTGCCAGTTTCAATCTGAAGTGTATTTTCCATGACAGAATATGGAAGAGAAATAGAAGGGAAGTGATTGTTGAGATCCTAGCCTCCCATATAAGGCCTTCGTGATATGCATTGTAGTCTTATAATTAACAGCTTTGTGACTGTAGTGCTTAAAAGTGACTTTCTGTAATTTGGGGACGGTGTCTCCAGATGGCAGCCCTGTCACTGCCACAGGCTTGACAAATGCTACAACCCCAAGCATAGGGTTGGTTGAAGAATAGTTTTCTCACTGTCATCTGTCTTCATTCTCCAGCTGCACTCAGGAAGAGGCTCTAGCCTTTCTTTGTTCCTTTACATCCTGATGTACTGTGCTTTTCTTAAAGTACCCTGTTTTGTTGTCCGGTGGGCCTTTAGCTTTCCCAACCTTTGCAAATAGATCTGAACCACGCTGTGTAAACATCTTTGGGCAGGTGGTCCTCCACTTGTTTATATGTATTCTTTTCAAATCTTAACCTACTGAAGACTCATTTATTTTGTATGGGCAATGAGGTATCTTTATGATGCCTTTATGATTTAATGGCCCCCATGATTTTCTGTGTTCATGATCTTCTGGGATTGGCCTCTCATTCCTAAACAGCCTTCTTTGATGTCACATTTCCTCCTTCTTTCTAGTTTATATTTTCATGGATTTAATTTTTTTGTTTTACATTTATATACACCAAAATTCACTCTATGGATGTATAGTTCTGTGAGTTTTAACAAATGCATAGAGTGAAATTACTACCACCACAGGACAAAATAATCCCAGCACCTCAAACACTTGCCTTGTGCTCCCCTTTGAGGTTATCCCCCATCTCTGTCCCTGATATGTGGAGACCACTGATTTGTACTCTATCCCTGTATTTTTGCCTATCTGTATATCTTTGTCTGTATATCTTTGTCATATAAACAGGATCCTACAGCATGGAGCCTTTTGAGTCTGGCTTCTTTCACTCCCCAAAATACATGTGATACTCAACTGTGTTGTTGCATGCATCAACATTTCATTCTTTAATATGGATAAACCAATTTGTTTAACCATTCACCCACAGAAAGGCACTTGAGTTGTTTCCAGCCTTTGGCAATTGTGAATCTATTTTTTTTCATTCCCTTTAAACATTTGTGTACAGGATTTTGTGGGGACTTGGGTTTCCATTTCACTTGGGCAAATACCTTAAAGTAAGATTGCAGTTATACAGTAAGTACACCTTTCCTTCTTGTAAGGAAAGTTAGGGAGTTGGCCAGATGCCATGATCCATACCTATAATCCTAGCAATTCAGGAGGTAGAGGCAGAAGGATGGTGAGCTTGAGGCCAGAGGTAACCTGATCAACTTAGCAGGAACTTATCAAAAAACTAAAAAGAAGCTGGGAGTATAGCTCAGTGGTCGAGCACTTGCCTAGCATGCTTAAGGCCCTGACTTCAATCCCCTAGTATTGAAAAATATAAATAAAAATAAAGATTATGTTATTACCTTTATAAGAAAAACTACCAAACTGTTTACCAAAATGGCTATGTTTTTGCATTTACACTAGCAATGTGTGAGAGTCTCAATTTCTCTCCATCTTCACTAGCACTCAGTATTGCCAATTTTTAAAAATTGGAGACATTCTAATGGGTACATATGGTGGATCATTGCAGTTTTAATTTGCATTTATTTAATGACTAATGATGTTAAACATCTTTTCTGGTGCTTATTTACAATAAGTATATTCTCTTTGCTACACATCTCTTCACATCTTTTGTCCATGTTTTAATGAGATTATTTGGTTTCTTGCTGTTGAGTTTTGAGAATTGTTTTTATAGTCTAGCCACTAGGCCTTTGTTGGATATGTGGTTTGCAAATATTTCCTCCCAGTTCGGGCCTTGTCTTTGATCTCTTAATAGTATCTTTCACAGAACAGAAGTTTTTAATTTTGACAAGGTCCAATTTATTGATTTTTCTTTTATGAATTATGCTTTTAGTTTCATGTCTAAGACCTCTTTGTCCATCCCTGGACCTCAGAGATTTTTGCCTATGTTTTTGTTTTTGTTTTGCAGCACTAGGGGTTTGAACCCAGGGTCTTAAGCATTACTAAACAAGTGCTCTACTACTGAGCTGCACCTCAGCCCCTTTTTAAATTTATTTTGAAAAGGTTAAAGTTGCAAAGGCTTCCTCTGACCTCAAATTTGCAATCCTCCTGCCTCAGCTTCCTGAGTCTTTGAGAGTGCAGGCATGTGCCACAGTGCTCAGTTCATAGTTTTCATTTTTACATTTAAGTCCATGTTCCATTTGAGTTAATTTTTGTATAAGGTGTGAGACTTAGGTGGTGTTTCTATTCTTTGTTTTTTGTTTTTGTTTTTGCCCCCACAAGTCCAATTGCTTCAGGATCACTTGCTTGAAAAGCTGTCTTTCCTCCACTGAATAAATTTTGCACCTTTGTCAGAAATCATTTTGGCATACTTGTATAGGTCTATTTCTGAAATCTGTATTCTGTTGCATTGATTTATGTGTCTGCCCTTTCACCAACACTACACTGCCTTGATTAGTCTACTTCTAGCTTACTTTCCTTCTATTACTACAGTTCCCCGATGGTGTTATACATTAAATATCCAGGATGGAGAAGCCACGTGCTACTCACCGAGGGGAGGAAATTATCACAGCAGCCTAGGCACACGTTGTGAGCTCTCCTGTGACCGAGGCTTTCGACTGATTGGACAGAGGTCGGTGCAATGTCTGCCAAGTCGCCGTTGGTCTGGAACTGCCTACTGCAGGCGTAAGTTGTATGTGTGAAAATGATGACACATGTACATGACAGAAACCACCCAGCTGGCCAATGAGGTGTCTACCTGGTGTGTTTTGATGCCCATCTTTCAAGTGCAAATTGGTAATTTTCCATAGGGCCCCAACAGAGCCTTTCCTCATCCTAAAATAACATCATAGTTTATTTTCTCTCCCTTCAGTTACTGTCCAAGAAATATGATCATTTAAGTCTCAGCCAGCCTTCTGACTCAGGGAACCCAAAAGTGCATGTGGGAGGCTAAGACTTGGCCCTGAGGCCTAATCTGGGCCTGGGACTTTTTCTAGAATTCCAAGGACATGTAGTCTCAACTCTTTCCTACTTGTGGTTAAGTGCTATACTTCCTGGCCTACAGCCTTGAAAGGCCTTGCCAGTGACACTAAGGAAACATCTGCTAGTCTTCATTTTCTTCTAAAAGTCAAAAAGAAGAATCCTTCAGGCTAGAATATGGAAATACTAATATACATACATCCAAAGTCATGTCTCCCTTTAGCTTCCAAATCCCTATCTTTTATTCAAGCTCCAAGGCCTACCTCATTTTAGTAGCCGAGCTTTGACTGTCCATATGTCCATCACCAAATACCATTTGAAGGACATATTCAGGGTTCTTTATTGATTAATTCAGGAGCTTATTCAAGTCCTCAACCATCCTCAAGGTGCTTATACACTAATAAGATAGAAATCCAAATGTGTACAAATGAATGTCATATACCTGGATACAGCAGTGCTGAGCATTCAGGGAGAAGTGAGGTTGGTCAGAGAAGATACTGTGGAAGAGAGGACAAGCCTGATAGCCAGAAAGAAGGAAGATACCTCAATCCTCTAGATGACTGTAATTATGTTGTTTTAAGACTTATACCCCATTATATCCAAATGAATTGGAATTGACTTGACAACGTTGAAATATATAAGACTATAAATTATGAATAAACATGAAACCAGTTAAAAGAATGGAGGCGTGCATATTTTAGGTACCTAGAATGAGTTGTGCCTGCTGCCATAGCACTGTGGCATCAGATCCTGTCAGATCTCGGAAGCTAAGCAGGATTGAGCCTAGTCAGGACTTGGATGGGAGACCACCTGGGAATACCAGGTGCTGTAGGCTTAGGAGAAGGATCTGGCAACCCACTCCCAAAAATCAATCTGCCATTGAAAACCCTATGAATAGTAGAGAAGCACTAAGAGTAGTGTTTTGCCTATTGTACGTAGGGTTGCTATGAGTCTGACACCAACTCAACAACTCCTAACAACAGAATGAATTGATGATTACATTTGAGCACTGAATCTAGCTTTGACCTTCTTCATAAGAGACAAGAGGACAAACACTTTGGGCCTATCATTTTCATTGTCATATAATACTAAGCAAACAAGTTCATCTGAGGAGACAAATGTTTTTCTTGGCTCTGATTTCAAGTCATTTTTGCAAAGGTTTTCACATAACAGACACTGAAAAACAGAAAGGACAAAAATCTTCAAGTCTGGTTTGGCCACAAAGCAAAATGAATATAGCTTATATGGAATCTTTATTCAAAGTTCCAACAAAGATTAGAACTTAAAAGGAATATGTGGCATTATTCTTTCAAGTAGCAGGTATCTCAAACAAGATTTTGGCAAGTACAGGTTCACACTTAATTCATGGTGGCAGTCTGGCACATGTGGTATCTAAAGCACACAGATTCATCCATTGTCACACTTGTAACTGCAGTCACTGGCTTGATTTGTATTGTCACCTAGGCAGAAAGGCAGGCCACTATGGCATGTAAGTGAGCCTCAGCTGAGAAGTGTCTGTACAAGCACCGAAATTATACTCAAGAAGGAACTTTGAATATACTCAAAAGCATGTAGCATCTGAGGAACAAGAGATGAAAACCAACAATTGCTAAGGCTCTAAATCATCCTAGAGGTTTATTTGCATTGTCTTAAACTGCACAACAACCCTGTGAGGTATCTACATTTTACTGATGAAAACACTGAGACTCAGAAAGAGATGAGGTAACTTATTCAAGTCACAAAGCCAGTAAGAGGTGGAGTTGGCTTGCAAATCCAGGTCTGATTCTGAAGTTCTGAAGTTCTGAAGTATTTGGGCAAGTAATTTACTTCTTTGAGAGACCCTTGCCCCAGTAAGAGTGCTTCTGTACTTTATAATTTGAACAGAAAAAGACAATTAAAGGAAAAGGCAGTTAGTTACCAAAATGGAAGGGCAGTATGGTCCAGTTTCTGTATTTTCTGCTATTTCTGATATGGTTTTCCCTGTGCTAGATGCTCAGGCATCACCTCCAGATAGTCCCACGGGCCACTGAGCTTGCTACTTGGTTCTCTCATAGAGATGAGATGCCATACGCTGCGACTCATCACTAGCGGCACCTACACCTGCACAAATGGAGTGCTTCTTGACTCCCGCTGTGACTACAGCTGTTCCAGTGGTTACCACCTAGAAGGTGACCGCAGCCGAATCTGCATGGAAGATGGGCGATGGAGTGGAGGCGATCCTGTATGTGTAGGTAAATGATGGCTTTTCCCAGTTGTCCACGTGCAAAGAGCCACCCCAGGTTTATGTCCACAAAAGATGTGGAATTCTGCTGGATGCTGTGGCGCATGCTTATAATCCCAGCAACTCTGGAAGCAGAGGCAGGAGAATCACAAGTGTGAGTCCAGAGGCAGCCTGTGCAAATTAGTCCCTGTCTCAAAAAAAAAAAAAACCATTAAAAAGAGGCTGGGGTGCAGCTCAGTGGTGGACCACTTGCCTAGCATATGTAAGTTCCTGGATTCAAGCCCCAGTACTACAAAAAAACAACATGGAATTCTAATTGCAGAAGACATTTCCTTTTTGCTGTGAGGGTAGCACCATGGGCTTATGATTATTTCACCTGGAGTCAGGCTTCCTTCCCCAGTCTCCTTGAAAACCTTGATCTTTTTATCTACCCAGTGATGTGTGCTATTGCTTCAATGGGTTCCCTCAGGGGAAAGCAGGAAAGCCACAAATCAGCACTTGATTTTTGACCTTGGCAGACATAGACCCCCCTAAGATCCGTTGTCCCCACTCACGTGAGAAGATGGCAGAGCCAGAGAAACTGACTGCTCGAGTATACTGGGACCCACCCTTGGTGAAAGATTCTGCTGATGGTACCATCACCAGGTGAGCCCCTCATGCCTCCAAGAAGCTCCTCCCAGACCCTCAAGCTGCTCACACTGAAATTGCACAGGTTGAGGCTGCAGTAATGATATGCCTCAGGCCTCAATTTTAAGGATCTTTTTCCTCAGTATTTCTTTCATCCTGCCTCATGCAGGGTGACACTTCGGGGCCCTGAGCCTGGCTCTCAGTTTCCTGAAGGAGAGCACGTGATTCGTTACACTGCCTACGACCGAGCCTACAACCGGGCCAGCTGCAAGTTCATTGTGAAAGTACAAGGTCAGAAAGAATTCTTCAGTTTCCACACTTTTCATTATTCTTGCTCTACCATGACCTTCTACAAGCCTACCAGACCTCTCCTTTCTATGCCTGAAACAGGTACACCTCATTTATACTGGGAGAGGGAAAAAATCGACTTTACCAAACAGGCTCTTTCAGGAAGCCTACATTACATGTACATACACATATTATAGATATCTTGACTCTCCAAGAAGACTTTCTCATTTTCCTAAATCTACACAAAATTCACCAAGATACTCTGAATCCATTTCTTTTCTTGTCCTTCAAAATTACAAGATCTAATCAGCCTTTATTCTCAGTCATTCACCTATGCTGAAATTGGTAGTATTGGCTGATTGATTCTTCCTCTTTGTTTTGTATCCACTATCTCATTTTGCTTCTCTCATTATAAAAATAATTCATGCTCATTGTTGGACATTTGAAAAACAAAGATGTACATAAAGGGGAAAACCTACTATGCTATGTATTAGTCAGGTGGTACACCTTGTGACAGAGGAATTGAAACAAACTTATAAGGGGAGAGATTTATTGGGGGCTCAAGGTTAGAGGATCAGTCCATAATGGCAGTGAGGGGGGCCCAGCAGTGCCAGAGCACATGATAATCTTACATCTTCATGATCAGAAAGCAGAGGACCTGATTCATGGATCCAGGTAAAAACCTCCAAAGACTCACCCCTAGTGATTCACTTCCCCAGATCTAGATCCCACCTCCCAAAGTTTCCATAACCTCCACAAAGAGCACCACTACCTGGGGGCTGAATGTTAAATCACATAACCTTCGAGAGACATTTTATATTCAAACCATGATATCCTATCACTGAGGGGCAACTACTGCTAATCTTTTGGTATTTTTTCCAGTCTTTTCTCTAAGCATACTTACAAGATTTTGTTGAGATCACACTGTATATCCAATCATAGATCACCCTTTCTCACTTTTCATTAAAACACAAGTAATTTTCTAATGTTCTTTAAACATTCTTCAGAAATATTTTCAATGACAGCATAGTATTCTACTCTAAGAATACATCACGATGTGTTTAATCCTCCCAATCATGGACATTTAAAATTCCTCTGAATTATTTATGCTATTAAAAGTAATTCTGGCCAGGCATAGTGGCACACATGTGTAATCTCCACACTTGGGAGGCTGACAAGGAGGATAGTGAGTTCCAGGCCAACCTGGAATAGTGAGACTCTATCTTAAGAAACATAAATTATGCAAGATGCTCATCTTTATACAGTGTCCATAAAGTCTGCAAGTATATATGACAATATTTTTATGGATTTATAGTCTTTTGATGGATATATATATATTCACCTTTATTTCCAGACTTTATGAAGTGCATTGCAAATTTAATTCCCTAAGAAAGAAAAATTCTAGCTCCATCCTTGGCCATTGGAAACAGAGAAAAGCCATTCATTCTGATGATTTCAAATCTCCTGCTCTAGAAAGCCCAATGTGGGTATCTTCTTAGCCTTTCCCTACCTATAAGAGACACATAACCTCTAACTTGCCTGCAGCCGTAGCCCTGTGGCATCTGATCCCATCAGATCTCGGAAGCTAAGCAGGGTCGGGCCTGGTTAGTACCTGGATGGGAGACCGCCTGGGAACACCAGAAGCTGTAGGCTTGGGAGAAGGACCTGGCAACCCCCTCCCAAAAATCAATCTGCCATTGAAAACTCTATGAAGAGCAGAGAAGCACTGACAATAGTGT